>JASDQU010108204.1:21919-48821 GCA_032191745.1 Picea mariana | reverse complement strand
TGTATCTTGTACTTTTGTCTATTTTCACTTTGACTTTGGTTAAAGTGAAATTTGGTCACTTTTGGCCTAAAGTGACTATTAATTCACAAAGGGGTGAATTTCGAGACATAAAGTAGACATAGGAAACTGAACCCAAAGTGGGTTTATGATTTAGATATGAATGGGGAGATCTCAACCATTGATTAGATGGGAGATGAGATTATCTCCACCATTCATTATCTAGGTTTCCTTTTGCTTGTCTAAGAGGGGCACAAAGGTCAAAGGAGGGGCGCATTCTTCACTTAGTGTTTTTGCTTGTTGAGAGAGGAGCACTTGGGAGATGGAGATGAGGTCTTTTGCATGAGGTTTCTTGAGGTAATTTGCTAGCTTCCATTGTTGGAGGCTTGGAGCTGCTTGCTTCATTTATTTCTTGGAGCTATTCTACTTCAGAGAGGGGCACATTAGCTTTGGAGGCTGATTCATTCCTGGCAGGATATCTAGCCATCAGATTGAAGTGGGGTCAGTTTCAGAATGAGGAAATCTACTGGAGCTTCATTCCTATGGAGGGGTTTTCATATCTAACATCACAGTTGGCAGTTGGAGAAGATTCAGTGGTTATGGCAGTTTGCATGAGGGGCGCACCATTCTGGGGTGCATATGTTGATGTAGAGCTTGTATTTCAACTCAACTGGAGTTTCTATTGTATCAAGTTCTTCCATATATTGTGTTTACTGTAACCCTTCTTCTGCTTTTCCTCATATATACATTCAGATTCCAAACTGGTTTTCCCCGGGGGGGGGTTTTCCAGGGTCATGTTGACCAAAAATACCTGTGTCTACAATTGCATGTATTAGTTCTTAGATCTGTTCATTTTCATCAGTAAACAATGTTTATGTGTGTTATGTTTATTTTGAGATGCGTGTACTAATTTGTAGTGACAAAAACGACATGCTAGAGCACCCAAAATTGAGAGCATAACCGTAACAAATCAGCAAAGTGTATTTGAACTGTTCGCTGTTATAAAACAACAGAAAACTAATTAATTTACAGTTAAAACTTAGAGCCTTTCTTTGGTCAAAGACAGACCAAGAAGGAAAGCTGATAGGACCAGGAATTTTCACAGGGAGATGAGCCAACCCAACTCCACCGACTAGATGATGCGGTCAAAGCTCGCCTTCATCGCACTCGGGAAGAAACAGAACAAGCCACCCAAGCCTTGAAGCAAGTGCAAGGCATACTCATAGAACAACGTAGAGCTACAAAACAGAAGAAGGTTTCTCTCCAGGAAAAGTTTGAATAAGAGAAATCCTAGATGCAACAAGAAAAAGAACAGTTGCTCGCAGAGTAACTCGAAGTGAAAGAAGCAGTCAATAGAGCACTTTGCTTTGTGACAGGCTTAGAGCTACAGGAAAAAGACTGAATCATGCATCAAGTAGAGCATCTCGTAGAAGCTATCCAGCAGCTACAACAATGAATCATAGACTTAGAGCTCCGCACAGTTCTCATCACCCCGTAGGATGTGAGGGATAAAAGAGAAGCAACTTCTCGAAGAACAGTTCAGAGAATAAAGGCCCTTGCCATGGAATATAAGAAAATCACTGATCATGGTGCCCAGACCTATGAGAAACTAACTAAGAATCTAGAACTGAAAGCACTAGAGTCACAACTCCAAGAGGCAAAGTATCAAGCAAAAACGATATAGGTGCAGTTGAAGCCCCTATCAGATATGGAAAGAATGAAGTGATCCTAGGAGTAGCGCACTACCCAGAAGCAAGTTCACACTATCCAGAGCAAATTCATGGAAGTGACTCATAGGTTCCAACCTGTACAGGATAAGGCTTACCAACTGTTCACAGAGATCGAAGGCCGAGGAGCGGAACTATAGCAAGTCATCACTGCAGATGAAAATCACTTAGAGGGACCTGTCAACGAAGCAGTCATACAAGATTTCATTGAACAAGAGGTCGTGGCACAGAAACAGGTCAAAGCAGCCTGAGTCAAGCTCAAGGATTTTGAAGCAGAACTAGCCCGATTAGAGTGACTCGGGATGAGTCACAGGTGAGTGTTGGGGGCCTTTTGGCCCTTGACCACTTTTTGAGGATTCTTGGTCATGTTTGACCTGATTTTGGGACTTCGACAGGCTGTCAAAGGTGAAGCACAAGATGAAGCAGAGATCGCAGGATCTCGACCCCTTTTAGGGCCCTTTTTGGGATTTGGGATTATGTAATGGGTATGGGAATGTTGGCTCATGGGTTTACCCATGCTTAGGTCTATTTTGTAATGTATAAATAGAAGGCTAGGCAATGTAAGAAAACGGGGGGTTAGCAGTTGCAAGTTAGCTAAGTGATAGAGTTAGATTTGTGTGATCAAGAGTTGTAAGTGTTTTGGTGCATACTATGTGAGACTTGCAGAGCTAAGTGAAAGTCATTGTAAGAGACTATGGAAGGCTACGTGCTTAGATCTACTCGGGGAATGAGGATCTAGCGAGCTGCGCAGTTCCCCTGTCCTCTGCAGTGTAGGGTTTTTCAGGATCTATGCATGTAACCGATTGAAGAAGATAATAAATAAGACAAATATTTGGTGGACGTAGCCCCAGGGTGGGGGTGAAGCATGTACATGTTATGTTGCTCTACTTTGTGTGATGTGTTGATGTGTTTATATGTTAATGTGATTAGTGCTTTAATATAAATGAATGATCTGTCGATGCTTAGTTCTTAATATTATGGGTGGATGTTAGATATGACTGACATACATGTGATTAGTGCTTGAAGCTACTAGATCTGATATGTTCCATCATGCTAAGTGTTGTTAGATGCTAGATCTAGTTGAATACTGCATTGTACTATAATTAGGGTTTAACTGCACTGTAACTAAGAACTGAATATTGGTGAATGTTAACTATTGAGTGCTCTGATAAGTGATTAGAATCACATATATGTGTCCCAGATAAGGTTGCAGACAGTGGATTCCAGCAACCACCCCTGCCTTTACCTCGGGTGAGACTTCATCTGCTTCGCAGGTGTTGCTGAAAGGGTCGGTAGTTAGGGTTTTGTTGGTGCATTGTTGTAGCGTTGAACCCTGGTTCTGCCCCTGTGCCAACAAAATCCTCATGGAAAACCCTCTGAGTACTTCCCTATAATCCATGGATGGTAAATGGGGTAAACCATCGGCCCTGATTAGGGAGCCTCACCCCAAGGGGATTAAGAGAGTCAAACACATGACCTCCCCAACTAATCACCGGGGGAGAGATCTCACATCTGGCTCAAGACCGCTTGAGATAATTATTCATGGGTCCAAATGGCATGTCAAGTAGGTAAGGGAGAACAATCGATGGCATGTCCCAATTAGACCTACTCTCGTTTGATGTAGCATTTTCGACTAGTATGTGGGCCTGTTTTCCACTCTAAAAGATTTTCTAATATGAATATGAGAACATAATGTTCTCAGATGAATTAAAATATGAAATTTGATCTAACTAATATTGTCTAAAACTATTATAAATGCATTCTATACTAATCTAACCTATCCTAATAAGGAGCAAACTAAAGAATATGAACACATTAAAAGAGATGTTGTTACTAGAAAAATAAAGAGTCCATTTAATCAAGTAACAAGTGAATATGACAATGAGAAATGATACAATAACAAATAATTGCATGTTATACCCTTAACATTATTTCTATGCTCATAAGGAAATCCATAACAACATAAATATCAAGAACCGAGTGAAGAAGAAATGCATACAAATGATTCCAATGCCATTCACATAATAGACATATTCACAAGAAAAGTCTTAAATACAAAAATCTGAGTCATAAATATCCAATATGCATGTTTCTCTATTCATTCATTCAGTAAAAACTATTGTACTAATGTATGATAGACTAAAATTCCTTTCTCACTTGCAGTTCTATATTTAATAAAACAAGAGGGATTGTTTACATTCTAAAACTACGATGTTGTCAGAGGATAGTTCAGACTCATCTTTTCACATTATATATTTGAATTAATAAGTGAGAGTGGACAAAATAAGAAGAACCAGTTAAAAAATATTGAGACAATAATGACACCCTTTGCGATTCGATTTGATCTATGTATTCTTTCCATAGTGTGTAGTCTTCCATAATCTTTTCCAGCTTATTTAACTGCATTTTCTCTAGTTCTAGTTCATCATCACAAATCTTGGTTGTGACTTCTAACTTTAAGTCTCACTCAATCTTCTTTATGAAATTTTTGGCCAATGTGATTAGATTTATTGGCTTCATCAAGTAGTCATTCAATATCTCTTTCCTGACTTCTGTAAGATGCTCAATATCCTCCATACCGAATTCCCTCTTTTCTTCTACTTCTGTTATTTTCAGTTCACCTAGGGCTACATCATCAATGTTGGGCATGATTTCCATTTTGAATTCCTCTAGGAGCGCATTAGAAGCATTCCATAAACTCTTGTATTCCTTTTTCACTATCTTCTGAATATTTCGTATGTCTTCTACCAAGGGATTCCATGTACCAAACATGACTTGATCTTTTATCTTTTGTCTAGTGGTGTAGAGTGTCAGGGTATTTGGTGGATTTGTGTATACATTCTGCCAATCCACAATTTTATCAAAGGAATATTAAACCTTTAATATTTGTCTCTTATTTCTTCCATATGAGCTTCAAGCCTTGTCTAATCATCTATGTTCCTTTGGATGTCAATCAGTATGCATAAACATTTATTTTTCTCTAATTTTAGTTCTTCATTAACAATTATGGCTTCTGCCTTCAAGGCTTCCAGTACGAGAGCTCATGTTTAACTTTCTTCTAGGGTATTCTCAAGTCTCTCTTTATCTTGTTCCAACTTGTTGGCCTCTGTTACACATTATTTTGGTCACCCTGATGATGATTACATAAACATGTGTTCAGGTTCCCAACATGATCTTTTTCCTAAGAAAAAAAACCTCTTTCTAACCTTGCAAAATGTATTTTTGGAAGGCTGCCACAGGCTACTCCCTTTACACAATGAGAAAATCCTTGATTTCCACAGGCTACACTATAGCCAGCCCACAAGATTTCTGCATGCTGCTATATAGGCAGGTCACGGTGACGCTTTAAAGCTAAAAGAGGAAAGAAGTTCTAGCAGCTTATAGAAGTGGAATCTTCTGGAAATATGAGGTGGCATTTGTATGGTTACGATCCTATTGACTTCTATGAATTGATGGGATCATCCTCATTTCTTTAACCGCTTCAGCTTCTCCTATATAATGATAGGATTCTCATGGAAAAGGTTGGAGGTACAAGAATAAAGAATCATAGAAAATTGATGAAAGAATAGGCTGAAGACTGTGTGAAGAATCCTATTTCAAGTGATGCCTGAGGTCTCCATTCATCCATCAAGATTTTGTGAAAAATCTTCATGCAAATGTCAAAGCAAATGTATGTGTGTGTCGGAACAAAGGGCCACTGAAAGGGAACTTACGACATCAACGCGATTTGGTTGTATCTTCTACCTTTCATTAATATAATACGGTGGCATGTCGCTTTCCCATAAAATGATTGATATTTTATTACATGACTCCTTGATTACATGTTTAGGTTGTCATTGAATTTCAGTTATTGCAGATATGATATCACAGGAACATTGGAGTAAGGCAGGATCAACAAAGACATAAGGAAGCGATTCATAAGGTATGTTATCTATTCCTTCTTTGGTAGTTAAATTCAATGATTGTAACCTAGGGAAAGTGCCTTGTTCCATCTTGTTTTGTTCTCGATCCAGGTGGATCTAGGGGGATCAGTTCATGTCCACATCTACCGATTTACCCAATAAAAAAATTGGTGACTCTGCTGGGGAAGAACAACTAGTTTGTGGTTTTTTGTTGGCCATTTTATTTTGACCAATCCTTTTCACTTGAAATCAATCTCGAAGTCTCTGAGAGACCCATTCACACTCTCTAGGTTTAAAAATCCATCTAGATCTTTTACCCTTTTTCCAAATTTCTTAATTTTTTAAACGCGTCTGCAATACACCTTCTAGGTAGCTCATGGAAACCTTCTATTCCCACCCCCTGGTGGTTTGTTTCAGTGTGAGATTTCCACGACCTACATGATTATTGGCCTGCGGAAACCACTCATTTCCGCACTGTGTTACACTACCTGCCCATGTCGACGTTTGAAAACTTTTTAGATTGGGTCTCGACCTCTACTGTTGCCCATTTTTTTGCTTCAGTCAGCTGGGAAAGGGTTTTTTAGTACCAGTTATTGACTGCTTCTGATTGTTTCAACTTGATCTTGATTGATTTCGAAGATCAAACGCCTCTCTTTTGATCTTTTTTCAATTTTTGTTTTTTATTTTTATCGACAAGGATATAATCTCTGGACTTGCGTCTAAGTGCTTGATCGATTAAAAGTCTTCATTTGGATTTGGAATTATAGGTTGGTTATACCTTCTGGATTGCTTAATGATCGGAAAACCATTTTCTTTTTTACATTTGAAGAAACCTTTTCTTGTCATTTTGTATTTCTATCTTCATTGAAAGATCGATTTGGGTGCTTTTTGAGTGTTTTCTTTTCATTGATTTCTTATCCTTTCTTAGTTCTGTCCCTATTTGGTTGTTCAAAGAGAAAAAAATTAAAGTCTTTTAAGTCTTTTAGGCGATCATTTATGCAGAAAATACTGGCATTCAAAAAAATTGCAAAAGAACAAATAGTGAAATTACATCATTTATGATTGTTTGGTACTACATTTAAAAGAAGAAGAATTGTACATCATAGTTTACATTGTTCCAGAAGATACATTGTCCCTACTGTAGATAGAATTCATCGAACGAAAGTTTGCATCATTCATTTCTATTTGCATGATTATTGGGTCAAAGTCTTACACAACATTGGCTTCATTCTCGTCTCCCTCTTGAGTAATGACAACCTTTAATAATATTACGGAACTCTAAAATTCAACTAGTAAATTTTTCTAGGGCTCTTTTACACCAACATTAGCTAGGTTAGGGCTTTGGGATAGGTAGTGAGACACACTCTCCAAAGTACAAAACACACAATAGTATCTTGTGATAGGGAGTGTCCAAATCCATTTGCAACATTTTGTCCTGGGAAACCCTTCTCACACAAGGGTCAAACCTGAGGTTGCATTGAGATTGGCAGAGTTACTCACCCTGCTTTGTTGATCTCAATGTAGATATTGCACGTATTATGGGGGTCGCTTGAAGGTATACCCACAATAATGAGTGGAATCCTTTCAAGTTGTTTTCGGGCTAGATACCCTTCCCTTGCGTGTGGATTGGACTGTCGACTATTTCCCCAGGCATCACTGTTGTTTGTGGTAACTTTAGTAGCCTATCTTCTTAGGGTCTTACACAAGGTGACTATGGAGGGGCAAGTATTCACAGTACCTGGAATAGACGTTGTCCAGACTCACTCAGGCTCCATGGAGGGTATACCCATGATTATGTGTGGGAGATTGCACCAGGGTGTAAGTCCATTAAGAAGGTCGTCAACATAACTTTTCCACCCTAGCCCAGCCCCTTCCTATCTCGTCTTTGCAATGTTGGATTTCATCACCAACTAGTGAATTTGAAATAAGGGGGTCTTGTTTTCTTGGTTTGATTCCTATATTCTACTAGCGAGTGTTGTTTGTTTCCATAGTTGTCCATAGAGTTTCTTTTGTAGGATATTTAGCTCTGCCAACATTGACCCTCCATGCCACTCACGTAGAATGAAAGGACTACCCCCAAAAGATCTGGGAGGTTCTCAACCCTTTCCTACCAACACACTAGAGGGCTCTCCTCAATAGAGTGAGGTCCAAGACACTGCCACTCCACAAGTGGAAGGAACTAACTCTCTAGAATAATTCTGATCTACTGATTCTCTAGAGTCTTTTCGAATTCCTCATAGTTCCGAGAGACATATTCTTCGGGTAAATTCTTCCATAGATATTATTGTTGAAACTTCTGGAGTACCAACCAGACTATTCATAGGCCCTGAAGGTCAGGATCCCTTTTGGTCTACTCACATTTCGAGACGGAATCTTTTCGGCGCCAACACAAGTGTCGATATATTCGTCGAACACGAGTTGCCCGAAATGTCTGATATAGATCATTCTCCCATTACGACTGTCTATCTGTTCAGTGGTTCTGACACCCAGTCGGCGGATCCCAACTTGACCATCCCCCTTCATATGGGCCATTATACAATGGTCCCAAATACTACGACTATTCCCACAAGGAATATGGTGGCTAGCCAAACCCCCATTGGCACACCACTTTCGCCTAGACTCACCCCATCACTTCCCCCTGAATATCATGTGTTAAATGCTTCTATCCCTATCCCTACTCAGGTTCCATATGGAGCATCTGGAGTTTTCTCTTCTCCTGGGCACAATCCTGTTGTCGGTTTTATTCCAACACTTCCCCAACCCCCCTCCAGAGGGTCTTATCCATTTTTCGTTGGCCCTAGTGGCATCACTCAGTCTTTCACCCCTAATTATCAAATTCATGTTGGTGGAAAATTTAACCCTAGGGGCCAACCCCCACCTGGAAGCCAAACCCCAATTGGGACACAACCTCCGGTTGGAGGACAACCCCCACCTAGCCCACCTTACGGACAGAACATACCAGCGGCTTTGGCCCAGTATTGGAATTTTCTTACCTAGGGTAATGTTCAATTGACTGGGGGGAAATAGCCTTAAGTCATCTCTTTCATACCCCCTAGTATGGGCCAACCATACCCCGAGACTTCCAATCCCATTTGGAGTTCAAACATTCAATCTAGTGTCCCTTTCCAAGGGAACATCCCTAATCAGTACAACCCCACGGGCTACCTGCCTCCACACCCACAAATGAATCTGCCAGGATCTTTGCATCATATGCAAACTGCTTACAGTCCTACTGGTATACCAATGGGACTTCCTCCCCAAAGTCACCAGTGCCCTCCCATGAATAGACAATTACCCTTCTTAGCCACTTTGGATCTACTTGACTTGTCTAGGATTTTGAATGACCCTATCCATCGCACTCCTCACTGACCTGTTATACTGGCCAAATTACCATCTGACATTCCTAAGTTTGATGGTAAACCAAGAGAGGATCTGAACAATCATGTAATGACTTTCCACCTTTGGTGTTCCTTCAACTCTTTGATGGATTACTCCATTTGGTTATGTCTTTTTCAACGAACTCTCACGGGTTCAGTCACCAAGTGGTATATAGAATTACCACGAGGCTTCTTTGCTAACTTTAATACCCTAGCTATGGCTTTCCTCACTCACTACCAGTTGCTAATCCGTTATGAAATGGGGACCAAGATTTTGAGCTCTTTCAAACAAAGTAAATCCACTCATATATCCGATCACATTCATGAGTGGAGACGAATACGACATCTAATCAAACTCGATCTTCTCGATCAGTTATTGGCAGAGTGGTTCACGAAATCCTTCATGAATGACATATCTAAAGACATTTCTATGGGTAGAGTTGTCACAGAAGAACAGGTGATCAGTCGTGCCCAGTATCTCAATCTCGTTTATTAACAAACGAGTACTCTTTACGATCTTCTCCTTGATGCACCTCGTCCTTCTACCACGACCACCTCAACAACCCCAGTAGCTTCTCATGTCATTGATGGTGTGATAGGTACTTTTCATGCTCAACCTCAATATGCACAAGACTCTCACACCATGCCCAAATCCCATTCTTCTAATGTTCAAACTACTCCAACGCCCACCCCTCCCACTGATAAAACTTCAGAAGTGAACGTCATTCAATCAACTCCTACCGGTAAGAATAAATCCAAAAAAGGGAAGTGTAGGAATAAGGAGGATAAAAATAACAACCCACAATCCGATAAGACCAAGTCAGAACCTGTTGATGATAAGGACAAATGCAAACCTCGCTATCCTTGCCTTATTTATGGTGATGATCACTACATGAAGGACTGTCCGAGACATGTCGAGGTCACAAAGTTCCTTCAAGGGACCCCAAAACCTCTTACACCTACCATCTTGTCTTAGCCCTTCCCTTCTCAACAATAGGCTCAATTGGTCATCCATGATCAACCTTATTCCTCCACTACCTCCTACATACTTATGTGTAATGGTGATTCGAAGAACAATGACATCACACTTACCACTCAGGCCAAAGATTACTCTTCCTCCAAGGAGAAAGTTGACGATATACCACCTTTGTTGGTTCAACAATCTCCCTCGGCTCCACCTTCCAATGGTCCTCTTCATCTCGAACGATCGAGCTCCGATACAGTCCTTCGCACTCCTCCTAAGGGTGTGGTTAGAAAGTATGCTTTCAATCCTCATGCATGTGATGCCCAGAACTACAGTATTGTAGAGGATCTGGCCCAAGCATTGTCTGTGATGTCATCCCTTGAAGTCCTTCAAAGTTGTCCTACACAATGAAAGGCATTGTTGAAAGATATCGGTGGAATCGACCCTACGGATAGAAATTTAATAATATTTGACTTGGAATATCACATTCCAAGGTTACCCCCTCAGCTCGCATTTCAAATACAAGTTGTTGTCGCTGACAATAACATTTGTAGAATGGTTATTGACAAGGGTGCCTCAACGTGTGTCATGTCTATTGCATGTTGGAAATCCATTGGCTCTCCTTCCTTAACTAAATCACACAACACACTCAAAGCCTTTAATGGATATGGCTTCAAACCTTATGGTGTACTCCCTTTGTTGCCTATTATGTTAGAAGGAAAAATGGTTAACGTTGAAGTTGAGGTCTTTGACGCTCCTCTTGATTACAACCTTTTACTTGGTCGTAGCTGGATCGATTCCATGTGTGCAGTTGTGTCTACTCTTTTCTGCATTGTGCGCTTTCCACATCAGGGAAAAGTAGTTATAGTAGACCAACTATCCTTCTTTAACTCCGATACACGTACCAACAAGGTACCTTTCATTGCAAAGACACCCCCTGGGTATGAGAATGTCGGTGTGGGTCCACTAAAAGATTCCACTCTAATGGGTACGTTTTCGATCCCACCACCCGATGTTACACCTCCTTTGGTTGCCTTGATTAACATGATATCCACCTCCATCCGTGAAACTCCCATGTCTTCTACCCATGGATAGTACCTTCACCCGGTGATTGTCTTTGCTATGGTGACTAGATGCCTTTAAGTCTAGTTGAATCTGCCTACCAAGCCATTCAATCGGCTGACCCTTCTACTCCCTCTCTCGATGATTCGTATCCTGATCCTTTTCACGTTATTTTTCCCACAAACGAGATGTTTATCTCGGTTCTGTCGATGGAAGATATCCCTTGGGATGATGGACATCATCATTCCATTCTCTTTCTCGAACAACACACCATCGAGAGTTACCAATGGATCTTGACTCCGTCGACCGTTGTCGTTATTGCTTCGGTTTCTGACTCCACACACAATGTGTTATATGAAGGGAACTTAAGTAACATTTCACCCACCATCCCCCTCGACATCTATATTAAACCTGGAGTTTTTGAAAATGTCCACATCGAAGCTTCATGTTCCAACGAGGAGGTTGTCACATATAAGTCACTTTTCCAAGAATTTCGTGACATCTTCCTGTGGAGATACAAAGAGATGCCCAGCATTGATCCCAATATTTTTGTACATGAAATCAAGACGTACCCAAGTTCCAAACCCATCTAGCAGAGACTTCATCTGGTCCACCTCCGTAAAGCGGCTTCTATTAAGCTTGAAATAGAAAAACTTCTTAAAGTCAGCTTTATTTATCCAATGGCTTTGACTGATTGGGTATCCAATCTAGTTCTGGTTAACAAGAAACAAGGTACGATCCGTGTTTGTTTTGATTATAGGGATATCAACAAAGCTTGTCCTAAGGACAACTTTCCTACCCCCTTCGTTGACCAAATCATCGACGATTGCGTCGGAAGTGAAATCTTCTCTTTGATGGACAGTTTCTCTGGATATATTCAAATCAATATCTTACCCGTGGATCAACACAAAACCGCTTTTATTTGTCCTTGGGGCACTTTTGCCTACCAGAAACTACCCTTCGGTTTAAAGAACGTTGGTGCAACGTTTCAACGTGCTATGTCTTATGCTTTCCATGATATTAAGCACATTGTACGACCATATTTAGATGACCTACCAGCACATTCCATGCATCGTAGTGATCATCCGGCCCACCTCCGAGCCATTTTCCTTTGTTGTCGGTTCTATCGTATACGCTTAAACCCACACAAATGTGTCTTTTGTGTGGAATCTGGCCGACTCTTGGGTTTTATTGTGTCACGTCAAGGGATCAGGGTAGATCCTTTGAAAGTTGAGGGGATTCTCAATCTCGCTCCTCCTTCTTCGCTTCGCCAGCTACAAAGTTTGCAAGGGAAGGCAAGCTTTCTACGTCATTTTATCCCAAACTACGCTGAGTTAACACTCGGATTTACTCGACTATTAAAGAAAGGCTCTGAATTTATATGGGACACCACTGCCAACAAAGCCTTTGACGCTTTGAAATTGACTTTAACCCGTACCCCACTACTTTTCCCACTTGATTATAGTCGATATTATTTCCTTTATCTTGTTGCTTCAGATTCGACCTTCGCCATGGTTCTGGTTCAAGAAGAGAATTTACATGACGAACATGTCATTTATTATTTGAGTTGAAGTCTCATGACTACCAAAGCCAAGTATTTACATGTTGAAAAATTGACCTTGGCAGCTGTCCAAGCTTTCCAACGATTATGTCACTATAAGTCTATATCTTACTCTGCAAGACCACCGTAATTTCTGATTGCATCCCCATGCAACACATTCTTACCCGCCAATTGCTTGAGGGAAAATACTCCAAATGGATAGTCATTCTCTAGGAGTTTGACTTAGAATTCGAACATGCTAATTCTAAGAAATCCTTGGTCTTTTTTGAACTGATATGTGACCTTCCCTGCATTGAGACAGAAAACGTAGCAGAGGATTCATTACCCGATTAATCCCTTTTTCTGATCAGTTCCGATGAACTTTGGTATGGAGATATCATTATATATCTCCAGACTCAGACTTTTCAGCCCGATTTGTCTAGTACTGACCGTCATCGCATATGTTACCAGGCCCATCAGTATATCATCCTCGGTGATACTCTTTATCACTGTGGAGTTGACTCCGTTTTTTGATGATGTCTCACTTATGATAAGGCTGAGAAATCTTTGAATGACTTCCATTCTGGAACATGTGGTGGTCCATGCTACTGCCCAAAATATCTTATGAGCTGGGTATTTTTGGCCTTCTCTATTCAAAGATTGTATTATTGTCGTCCAAAAATGCCACGCCTTCCAAACATACAACAACAAAATAAGATCTCACCCTGCTCCCTTACATCATGTAGTTTCGGTCAGACCCTTCGCTAAATGGGGCATCGATTTCATGACATGTAACCCTCACTCGGTCGAGGGGCATGGGTACATTATTGTAGCCATATATTATTTCACGAAGTGGTCCAAGGCGATGCCTACATTTAACAACAGGGGAAAAAATACAACCCTATTCATCTTCAATCAAATTATTACATGATTTGGAATCCCACAAGCTATCATTACCGATCACAGTAGCCACTTTCAAAACTTTATGATGTCTGAGATTATGGAAAATTTGGGTCTTCGACATGAAAACTCAACCCCCTACTATCCACAGGCCAATGGCCAAGTCAAAGCAATAAACAAAGTACTTATTACCATGCTTTGACGGATTATCGGAATTCACAAAACGAGTTGGCACACGATGTTTTTCTCAGCATTGTGGGCCTATCGGGCATCCAGAAGTCAACCACGGGGTTTACACCCTTCCAATTAGTGTATGGTTTAGAAGTTGTTCTACCAATTGAATGTGAAATTCCATCGTTAAAACTAGTTGTCAAACTTCTCCCAAACACCTCTGTTGAGGAGGAATGTATGTTGTATCTTATGCAATTGGATGAAACCCGTCGTGATGCCACCCTAGTTATTGAAACCCAAAAGAAACGTGTAAAATCCCAATACGACAAACATGTCAAGCCACGTGTGTTCTCTAAAGGTGATCTAGTTATCCTCTATGAACAAGATTGTGATTTGCTAGGAGCCAGAAAATTTGAGGCTATGTGGCAAGGCCCTTATATTGTTAAAAGAGTGTTGGAGAAGGGATCATACGAGTTAGTAGATTTTGATGGCATTCCTTTGAGTGAACCCAGAAATGGGATTTACTTGAAGAAGTACAACGCTTAGCCTATCTCTGCATAAGAACTTGTATTTTTACTGTATCATACTCTTGTGCGTTGCACAAGAGTNGCATAAGAACTTGTATTTTTACTGTATCATACTCTTGTGCGTTACTTTAGTGTGTTTCTGTTATTTGAATTTTACCCCTGGCTACTTACCCTGCATTGTGTTTGGTCTCCAGATGTCGGTGTTTTCACTACCTTATATTGGCTTCATCGATGGTGCTAGTCGTAGTACCCGGAATTTAGCTTCTACTGCTTCGGCAATTTGTGCACCCTCAAATGAACTTATTTATCTACAAGGTGTTTGTCTTGATCGAGTGACAAATAATATAACAGAGTATAACGCGGTCATCAAATTATTGACTAGTGTTATTTCGCCTGGGATTCGTCACTTCATTATATGACTTGATTCGCAGCTAGTAGTACTACAGTTAAGCAATGTCTATACTATCTGAAGCCCTACTCTATTATGGGTATATTTATGAATCTGTCTCTTGGAACATTATTTTGATTATATTGAATATCAACACATTCCTAGATGTCTAAATACATTAACTGATGCTCTAGCTAATTATGTATTGGACAAACATTTGAGACATTTGTAATTCCAATCACATTTCACATCATGTGTATATATATATAGAATGATATAATGTTTACAAAAAGAGTTTTCATCTGAATATCAAAATATCAAAATATAGATCCCATGGCCCCTACAAGATAGCATCATGGATGCCTCTCATGATAGCATACTACTTCTCTCACTACCCTACGTAGTAATCGACTAAGTGAGTCGAATACGCCTAGAGTATGGCATTGATAATGCCTCGGGATCTCCTCGATGGATATATCAGGGATGTCTATCGTCAAGCCTTCCAGGTTCTGCTCTATCACATCATAATCCTCAGCATCCCATCCAGCTACTATGTGTGCCTCTCCTCACCTTTGAATAGGAGAATATCTCGGGGGTCGATGTGGCCCTACATCTGCATGATCGAAAATTTTGTATTATTCTTTTGATCGGAAACACAAAAACATTAAATATTTTTAAAAACTCATAAAAACATTGTAAAAAACAAATGTCTTTCTTACCTAGATATCCCCACTGAGATCCCTCAGGGACAACCAAATCTGGATCACCTCGAAAGTCTAGACCGACATAAGCATAATCATCAATCATACTTCACAATAACAAATTGAAGAATGCATCATCATACTTCACAATCTGGCCTGCCACATGTTGTGTCATCAGGTCACGCCATCTTTTCATTCGTGGGTCTCTCAGGGATGGTATTCCCCATTCCACCTACAAGTGTAGGTGTGGAACTCTTTCTAGGAAGAAAGATACTAAAATGGACCCATAACCAAACTGTTTTAGGTCCCCATTCTTGCTTTTCGTGAGTTGGATTTTCATGCTACGTAATACACCATCACACCAATTGAATACTCGAGGCTCCAAGCATGAAATAGCATATTGAAAGTAACTTTGGAGTGCCATGTGTGGCGAAGCACTCCCTTCCATCCATGCAATAGTGAAAAGGATGGTTCTGAGGGTCAAATCTCTCACACCTCGGATTGCTACTTTTCCTTTACGTCTTTCGGCATCAGGTTCACAATGTCGATGAATGTACTCACTCATGGGAAAACCACCACCTCGACCACCTTTCAGAGTCATGCGTGCCCCATGATGTGACAACCTTGTCATGAAATAAATATCCTCAATATCCAAAGAGAGGACATGAACACCTACGTGGAACACTTGTTGTTATGAATCCCACATATGAACCAAATATTCTAGTAACCTCTGTTGGGCTCTCATGCCCTGAACTTTGAAGAATTTTAATAGACCACATTGCCGGAGTGCATTCACAGTCCCCAGATCATTTAAAGCCATAAAATCATCTTCTTCTTGATTACACTCTCTCCATAGCAACATCTTTGCAAGCAAGCACCTGCATGGGAACCAGAGAAGATCTTTAGCACACTTTTTTAACATTTTTTGGGATTTTTGTTGAGTCAATGTTCACTTTTCATTTTAGTTTTTCAGCCACCGTGATTGCACTTCAAGTACAGTGAGGAATTTCCTCAAGTGCACCTTGATCCACCCATGGAAACCTTTGATTTCCGCAGGGCCTGTTATAGGCCACTTGCAGTGGCCCCAACGCACGACTAGTAGTCCCAAATCATCAAAAAATCTTGATTTTTTACCATTAAAAACAAAAAGTAATCCATTGAAAAGATAGAATATGAGATGCTTACCTCTTTTACGTAATCCATTCGTTGAATGATCCCCTGTGGCCTATGCAATCCGTCACCGAAGTTGAGGTAAAAAACCAGGGTTTTTGGTAAGTTTTTGACAAAGTGCAAATAAAATGGTGAAAAAGACTTTTTACTTCTATTTATTACTTTTTTATCATTTTTCATAATGTTTTGTTTATATAAATACATTTTAGTCAAAAACCCATAAAACCTAAAGGTCTTGTAAATGTTTTGTTTCTTGCACGAAAAAACTTAGGACCTTGGACAACGAATTATGGATAGTTTTTGTGATTTATTCTATTATTGTCACATATACAATTACTTTTTAAGGTTTTTCAATAAAAAACCTTGAGCATAGTCTTTGTTCATTCTTGGGCTCGAAAATCAATGAGAATGTAACTGAGTATACTTTTGTCGTCTTTTTGTACTCGTTATGGTTACATGAAAACAACAAAACCTATGGAGAATTCTTTAAGCTCTTTTCATGCTCCCTAAAAACGAAAACATTGTCGAGTGACTTTGTTCTTTTTGCACTCGTAAAAGTATTTGAAGAAAACATTTGATGGGCGCTAGTTTATCACTTTTTTGGTCCTGTCAAACTACTTTACAAAAAAGGAACTGGGAGAGTTCTCTTTAAGTGTTTTTCAGACTCTCAAAATATGAAAAACCCCCGAGTTTTCTATCTTTGAACTCGTTAAACAAACATCGAAAGGCCCGCACGAGACCAAACCACTCCTTCTTAGGGTTCGTTAAATGTACTCCGAGGGACTTGTCCGAAGGATGAGCTTAAATTGACAAGCATATGTTATCCTCCTCGAGCTTGCGTAAAAATAAAGAGGTACTCGCTAGAAATGGTGGGGGGGAATTTGGTAAAGGAATGTGTCTTTGTATCTATATTAATGGAAGTAAGCGTCACTCTTGAACATGACACCCCTCTTCGTCATTTGAATCTGGGTTGGGTAATCTGTTTATCTCTTGTCTGACCTTCTACAAGTTCACATCTTTGGTCGTCTTTGAGTCAGTACTGTCAAGATCATTGTCGTGTCATTCATATGTTCAAGAGAAGTTCAACTGAAACCTTCTATCAAGTTGGTCATCTACAATTGTCTATTCTTACCATGTCGGCCTTCCTTGTGTCAATCCCAATTCACATATATATTTTTCTCTACCCTAAATCTGTTACTTATTTCGTGTCATTGATGGGGGATATATCAAGGCCCTCCTGTGATGACTCTTTTCCTATCGACTTCATCTCATTATCCAAGAAAAAGACTTAGAAATCATTTAGTACCTTAGATCCTGCATGCCTCAATGGCAGGTTTCTTTTCTTTTGACAGTGGATTCACATCATTGATCCCTGATCGAGAGATTATGTCAAGTGTTCGAATTCAACTCATTTATTCACACTTGTTGGATTGTACTAGAGTACCTTGGGAATCATTGACATCAATGGTGATTTCCCTTGCACTTGTTAACAGTTTTCATTAATGAATGGTAATCAAGTGGTTTCTATTCACGTTTGACTTCAACATCTATAATCACGTGACTAGAATCATACTAACGGATGATGGATTGAAGACCCTGGACTTCATCATTTTTTGGTCTAGGTTGCGATGGAGTATTTGTGATTTTTTTTTACACATAGATCCACCATGTATGTCTCGTGGCTATGTTCATACTTGAGTTTTCAATGCATGGATCCACAGTGTATTCCTAGTGGCTATGCAGAATCGTGTTGACATGGATCCATGTTGTATAATTGGTGGCCATGAACTACATTTATGATTTCAATCATTTATGGTCTGAACATGGGAATGCATACTTCAGACATGGTGTGATATTGTATAGATGCTTGATTGTTTGCAGGTTCTTGATTGTTGTGCCCCTAGTTCTTGACACATACACACTTATTTTACAAAGTATTTTGGTTGTTTCGAGTTCCAGCCTCATACTTTGGGGGGCATTCTGTTACACATTATTTTGGTCACCCTGATGATGATTACATAAACATGTGTTCAGGTTCCCAACATGATCTTTTGCCTGAGAAAAAGAACCTCTTTTTGACCTTGCAAAATGTATTTTTGGAAGGCCGTCGCGGGCTGCTCCCTTTACACAGTGCGGAAATCCCTAATTTTCGCAGGCTGTACTATAGCCAGCCCGTGGGATTTCCGCAGGCTACTATATAGGTAGGTTGTGGCGGCACTTTAAAGCTAAAAGAGGAAAGTAGTTATAGCAGCTTCTAGAAGTGGAATCTTCTGGAAATATGAGGTGGCGTCCATATGGTTATGATCCTATTGACTTCTCTGATTTGATGGGATCATCCTCATCTATTTAACCACTTCAGCTTCTCCTATATAATGATACGCTTCTCATGGAAAAGGTTAGAGGTACAAGCATAAATAAGCATAGAAAATTGATGAAAGAATAGGCTGAAGACTGTGTGAAGAATCCTATTTCAAGTGATGCTTGAGGTCTCCATTCATCCATCAAGCTTTTGTGAAAAATATTCATGCAAATGTCAGAGAAAATGTATGTGTGTGTCAGAACAAAGGGCCACTGAAAGGGAACTTGTGACATCAAGGCGATTCTGTTGTATCTTCTACCTTTCATTAATATAATATGGTGGCACATCTCTTTCCCATAAAATGATTGATATTTTATTACATGACTCCTTGATCACATGTTTAGGTTGTCATTGAATTTCACTATTGTTTCTTTCACGTTGGTTGATTTGTGTTATTGCAGATATGATATCACAGGAACATTGGAGTAAGGTAGGATCAACAAAAACATAAGGAAGTGATTCATAAGGTATGTTATCTATTCCTTCATTGGTAGTTAAATTCAATGATTGTAACCTAGGGAAAGCATCTTGTTCCATCTTGTTTTGTTCTAGATCTAGGTGGATCTAGGGGGATCATTTCATGTCCGCATCTATCAATTTACCCAATAACAGCCTCCATGTGCTCTGTCTGCAAGTTTGTCAACTCTTGTGTATAATTGTTTTTCAATTGTTCTATCTCTTTATAATGCACCAACTTGAGGGCATCTAGTTATTCTTTATGCAGATTCTCAGTTATGTGGACTTTATTCCTGAATTCTTCATTCATTTCATTCTTTTGTATTTGTAAATCCTTTTCCATTTCCTCTTTGTGGATAATTTCTACTATACTAGTTTCCTTTTCAAATTCAACAACGATTATCTAGGTGGATATTAGTGGCCACTCACCTATTCCAACTGGTTCCTCTTGATAGATTTTAGTTTAGCACGTTCTTCTGTAATTTTTTGTAATTATGGGTTCTACACTTTCGGGGATGTATGAATCTCTACACAACATCCAGGTGGAGATTGGTGGCTTCCCACTTAATCCAACTGGCTTATTTTGGAAGTTTTCATGTCAATGCATCTTTATGTACTTCCAGGGTCGTTTTGGATTTGCACAGTCAAACTATAGCTGGAGTCAGGGTTTGATGGTATAATCTATATTTCTTGAAAATACCTTTCCAACGGGCTATCACGTACCTAAAACGAAGGTCGTATGCAAAAGTTGTAACCCCGAGAAGTTGAGGTACCAACTTACCCATCAGGGCCCACATAACTTTTGGTGTTTCATCTCCTAGGGTTAGGTTTTTGGATGTCTAGGATTTTGGCATTCATGAGTAATGTTAAAAAAGGATTCTGGAGCCTCATTGTAATCATTCTTCTCAAATGGATGCATGTAGCAACCACATCTCTTCTCAGAGATAACTACCATCATTTGAGCAAGTTGTTTTTGGTTCTGCAGTTTTACAGTTTCAGCCTATTTTATTTATTCAATAGAATTTATTGTTCACATGATATCTGTTGTTGTTCTCCATATATCTATTTTATTGTATTCAGTCTGTTATTGATTTTGTCCTACTCATAAATTTGGATCAGTGGTATCAGAGCGGTCTTCTCTTCATTTATTTTTCTTTATGCATGTCCCCGACAAGATCTGGGTACAAGAATTTGGGACTCGAACCAGTCTAGCCTTTGCAATATCGGTCGCACCGAGCACGAAAACAAACCATGGGGAAAGAGAAGAAAGATTATGGAGTAGTATATCCTTTTAAAATGTTTCTCAAGGAATCCCTTACGTGAAAAATGAATGAAATGATCGAAAACTTTGCACAAATCCTTCAGTAGCTGCCCACGTGAGACACATCTTCATCAAGCAATGATGCAACCCCCTTCAAGGTACAAGTAAATTTTTATATTCCATTATTTGAAGGACTGATAGATACAAATGTTGTAGATAAATGGTTGAATCTGCTTGAAGGGTAATTTTTGGTCCACAATTTTTATGACAAGGAAAATATTACTTGTGCACTCCTCAAGGTTGTCCCCCATGTTAAGGACTGGTGGGATACTTACTCTGAGCAAAGGGAAATAGAGGAATATGCAATATTTGTGGTCTCCCCCACATGGGATTCCTTTAGGGATGCCATTAAAGAATAGTACTACCCTGTTGGAAGCTATGAGGACTAGTACACAAGATGGACCACACTGCATCAGGAAAGGGACCAAACAGTACCAAATTTCACCAATATTTTCCATACCCTACACACCAAATTGGGTATCAAAAACTCTAAACAACATCTAGTGCTCAAATATCATAGTTCCCTGCATAGATACATTCAAACATACATGGATTTTCTGTACATCGTATCATTAGGTGCAGCTTATAGATATGATGTCAAGATCGAGCATAAATTTAAGCAGAAAAGGCGAGAGTTTGGATATGCAAACTCCTCACAGCCGAAGTAGAGAAAGGCAACCCCAACCCACAAAAAAAAGTACATAGAAAAGATCGCCACTCTCAGGACAACCAGTCCAAGCCGCAACACAAGAAGGGTAATGAGAAGTCGAAGAAGGACACATGAAAATGGTGTGAATACCATAAAATCCCTTGGCACAACACCAAAGAATGTCATTCCAAGCAGTCACTAGTGGTTGAGTTGAAAGTGTCTGAGTTAGAGGAAAATTGTAACTCTAAATAAAATCCAAAAGGAGAGAAGCAGATTATCGATGTTGAACCCAGCACCACTGTCACTACCACCAAAGTCCAGCCAAGTGAACTAGAAGAAAAAAAGGAAGGGGAATACCTCTTTCACTCACAGATGTGGGTAAAGGGGACTCTGCTTCATTTCATTGTCGATAGTGTAAATCATAAGAACTTGATCGTAGTAGAGCTCGTCAAGAAGTTGGACATGTTGATGACACCCCACCCACAACCCTACACCATCGGTTGGCTTCGCTAAGGAATACATATCCATGTCAAACAACAATGTCATCTTCCCTACATCATCAAGCCCTTCAAAGATGATGTATTGTGTGATATTTCTCCCCTTGAAGTTTGTGATGTTATTTTAGGACAACCATATTTGTGGAAGAAACATGTTGTGTATGAGTCTAGACCCCGTAGTGTTATTATTACTTTGGGTAGACAAATGTACAGGATACCAGAGGTAGCATCGCCTACCGCTATTTCTTTAATCTCTACTAAGAAATGCAGTAAGGTCATTTCAAAGACCAAGAAGTTCATCTTCTTTGCGATCCATGCTCATAGTAAGAAGAAGGTCATCGTCACATCTGTGGCCTCTACACATAGCCTCTCTTTGTAGCAGAAGCAAGTGGAGGGTATCATGGAAGAGTACAAAGACATCTTCTCCTCACCCACCGGGGTACCCATGCACTGCCAAGTCAAGCATTCAATTGATCTAACCCTTTGTGCACCTCTACCTAATGGACTAGTCTATCATTGCTCATTGATGGGAAATGATGAAATCAAGCGTCAGATCCAAGAGTTTCTTCAAAAGGGGCACATCAGACCCAACTCCTCCCCTTGCAGAAGCCCGATTGTACTAGTGCAGAAGAAAGATGGGACCTGGCGGCTCTTCATTGACTACAAGGCATTAAATAAAATCCCAATCAGGAACCAATGCCCAATTACCTGAATTGATGAACTTCTTGACCAACTCAAGGGGGGAAATTTGTTCAACAAGATTGATCTAAAGCCTGGTTACCACCAGGTTCCCATCGAATCGACTGATATATGGAAGACAAATTTCAAATATAAATAAGGTCTCTTTGAATGGATGGTCATGCCATTTGGCTTAAAAAATGCACCAACCACTTTCATGAGGTTGATGGGTGATGTATTGAGACCCTTCATCAACTCTTTTGTGATGGTATAACTGGATTACATCCTCATCTTTAGCAGAACTTGGCAGAAGCACATGCAACATATTCAACAGGTTTTGAGCACTCTACGGTAACACAAGCTATATGTCAACTTGGAAAAATGCTCCTTTGGCATGAACATGGTCCAATAAGTGGGCTACATTGTTGATGATAATGGGGTACATGTGGATCCAAATAAGATCCAAGTCATCCATGATTGGCCATCCCCAACCACACTAACCAAGCTTCGAAGCTTCTTGGGACTTACCAACTTCTACCGAAGCTTCATGTTGGGATTCTCCCATATTGCATGGGCCCTCAGCCAAGTGACCAATGGAAGTGGTAGGGAAAAATTCACATGGGGGAAGGCACAACAAATAGCATTTGATTATTTGAAGCATCACTTGTGCTCATCTCCAGTACTCTCTTTACTCTATCTGCAACAACCGTTCAAGATTGAGACTAATGCATCCGTGTAACACACCCGACCCCTGGGTAACTTTCCTAGGGATGGGGCATCAAAATTTTTCTCTCCTTAACATCTCATATAATCTATACAAGGTATTTATCCTCTTCTACTCACCCATAGAATTCTAATGACTGCTACCAGGCTCAAATCCGAGCTTTTGATTGCAAGTTATGGCTTCCCAAAGTTCTTCGGGCGTTCATTGGTTGAGGGCCACATGGCACCCATGTGAATCCACCTCACACGTGTTTTTTCTAAGTTCCTTCCTCTNGGGTGGAAGACCATCCATCATCTGATCCCATGAATGGACTTAATCTCTTTCTCATATATCATTTGTGGAGGAATTTGGCGCTTCACACCTCTTTGTTATCTATGCACGAGATCACCTAAAGTTTCGAACTTTCGAAGTCCTGTAAGTTTTCCACGTGGCTCCAAACTTCAGACCATTTGATCTCTCTACCATACTACACCGCAAACCCTCCAGAGTCTCAAAGTCCTGGACTCTCGGACTCCCGGTCACTTCACCAACCACTTCGTCTAGGCAAGCACATACCACGGGCTGACATGTGGAAGGGACAAGGGTGACACGTGTCACTTCCCAATTGGTCTATAGGGTATGTGATATGTACAAATTTGGATGACACATGGCACATCAATATTGGGTCCACGACACCCTAGGTGACATCACTGCACCATGTCACTTCGATCTGACATCCTTCTAACATCCTCCAAATCCCACGGTTGAGATCTGGCCATGTGGATCCATAGATGCACGGCTAATGTTACTTCGCGACTTCTACCTTTAGGAGTTTTGCAATGAAAAATCCTCTTTTCTCTCAAAGTTGGTCAACATCGGGCTAACATCGACATAGATCTATCGGTCCAAGGTGTCCACGTTACCTCAGAGATCTACGTCTCATAACTTTCGCTCAAGGGTAGCTTTACCATGCCATGGGGTCACCACCCCTGGAAACGTCATCACTCAACACATGGGCTCCCACGTACTCTCGACATGATAGATGTTTCCCCGTGATCGAATGGTTAGGAGGGGTCCTGAAGGATCCTTAGATCCACGGTCCACATTACTTCATAGCTCTGGCCTTCAGAGGTTTTGACATTACAACGTCTTTGTTATCCCGAAGCGGTCAACATCAAGCTGACTTCATCGTAGATCATATGGCTAGGAGAGAACCCGAAGGATCCCTAGATCAATGGCCTTGGTCACTTTGTGGCTCTGGCCTTCGAGGGTTTTGGATTCACTTCCACTCTACTCTCTCTCGAAGGACTTCGTCAAAGTACCATGCGTGGGTCCCTCCTTCGGGATGATCAGACGGTAGGCGGGGATTCTAACGATCTCCCCCAAATGTACATATTTCATGTACTTCGTAACTTCAATGTTTAGAGAGTTTGATGCTATAGAATCACTATTCTCCTGAAGAAGAACTTCGTCGAAGTCTTCTCATTGTAGATCCAATGTCTCAGGGTACCTCCGAACATTCTCGATCGGTGGCTCACGCTACTTCATGATGGGGAGTTGGATCTCGATTTAGTCGATAAGATAGGTTCCTCTAACCACAAGGGACACCGCCCAACGTTGGTCGACCTTATAGGTAACTGTGACTCTCAGTCACCTTCGGCCTGTTTGTGACTATTTTGGCCAACAATACTCCGAAGTCTCGGACTTCCGAAGTTCCGAAACCAGAGGGACTTATCTCCCTTAGGCTTAGCACAGGTTTCATGGGTGTTGGTCATATGGGTCCTCCTGAACGGATCTTGTCCGCTCGTCTTCCAAATGAAGAGATATCCTCACTATCCTTCCTAAACTTTTTCATGAAATGGTTAAGGACTTCGGCATGGAATCTTGGTCACACAACAAGGAGTTTGAAAGAGGTATCCTCTTCATATGGATAGGGTCATATTGACACGATATCTCCTATCTCGGTTGTCTTACAGGATTATGTCCCAAGAAGCCTCAAGGGCTAAGGTGGGGCATACAGACTATCAGTCAGAAGCATAATTTTATAATGATATGAATGCATACACATATCATGACCATTCCACATAGAAGCCATTTATAGATACACACATATATATAAACCCATGCATTCATCCATTATTTCATTTCAATACACAAAGTATAAAAACACTTATCAGAACCAGAATACATGATGCAATTATTCAAAGGGGTGCTCATTTCCACCCAACCATAGGCTCAGTCACTCCTAACAGATTTACCATTGGCCACCCCCGAGCTAGATCACGATGCTTTGAGATTAAATATTTTTTTCCGGCTCAACGAAAGTTAGGGATGAAGGATACTCTCCTTCTCTTGGCAAGAAATAGATAGGGGCGAAGGTTACTCTCCTTCTCCTGACTCGGTCATAGATAGGGATGAAGGTTACTCTCCTTCTCCCGAGTCAGTCTTTATTTCCTACGTTCAGAACACACTCTTTTTTTCATAGTTCTTCCTCAAACTCGAGAGCTCATTCTCTCATCCCTGCACTCTTCGCATGATCTAGATTTTATGAGAAGAATGAAATGACTACAGATTACTAACAGGTGATTAACACAAAATAACAGAGATACAGTAAAACTAGTTTTCTATTCAATAAGGAAATAAGATGAAACTATAAAATGCAGCGGGAACAAGCTTGCTGGAATGGTGGCGGCTTATCTCTGAGAAGAGATGTGACGGTTGCGCTCATTCGCAAGAAGATGATTACAATGAGGCTCTAAAGGAATTTTTACAATAAATAGGAATCCCAAAAAATCATAGACATCCAAAAACCTAACCCTAGGAGATGAAGCACCAAAAGTCATGTGGGCCACATCTGGGTAAGTTAGTACATCAACTTCCCGGGGTCGTAACTTTTGCATACGATCTTAGTTTTAGGCGTATTATAGACCATTGGAAAAGTATCATCAAGGAGATTCATTTTGGTGGCTCAATAATTAATTTCACTATCATTGAGAAGCTTGATCCCTAAAATCCTTCATTTAGGCCCTCAAAATCGCCCCGGAAGTTAAAACTGCTAAAAATAGTAAATTGCCAAAATTGCCAGAAAATTGTTTTCAGCCAGTTGGAAAAGGTGGGTAGCCACATATATCCACCTTGATCAATCCTCAATCTTTAGGAAGAAATGGTCTCCATTTCGTTGATTTCCCCCATCATATGAGGAAATTTCTACTGAATTTGGCCCCGGGTGAGCCACTTGCCTTGGTGCAGGAGCTGCCCTGCTTTGACGACTCGATAAAGTTGGATCCTTTGTTGTCAAGTGCCCTTGATCTGTGTGTCCACAATATAATCATTTGATGCATGTTTTATGCAGTCGAGGTTGAGCTATGTTGGTGTCCATTTTTCTTCTATGTCTGAGGTGTCCAATAATGGTGGGAAATAAGGGCGAAGGAGATCCACGTTGAACACTGGGTGTAGGCCAAGGAAAGGAGAAATGTTGAGCTCAAAAGAATTATCAACCACAACCTTGGTGATGGTGTACAACCCATAACAGAGTGGGTGAAGCTTCCGATGGGGTCCTGTAAGGCGTTCTTTCTGCAAGTGCAACCAAACTTTGTCGCCCACCTGAAACTTATGTGGCACCCGATGCTGATCATGGTGCTTCTTGTAGTTGTCATTGGACTTTTGTAGGATATCCTGAACCTGTTGGCGGATGTATTGGATCCACTCAATGAACTGGGTGGAATTGTTGGCTTCATTTGGAGCAGGAGATGAGTCGGTCGAGGTGAATGCAAGGGGAAGTGCAACATCCATGGGACCCAATGGTTGGAATCC
>JASDQU010108204.1:0-10314 GCA_032191745.1 Picea mariana | reverse complement strand
ATCTAGGTTTTTGAACACCTAGGTTTCGGCCTAAGGATGTTAGTGAGCTATTGTAATGTATAAATAGAGGTCTAAAGGACCTAGGATGGGTTGTTGTTGTTGTCGGTATTGTTGGTGTTATGATTATTGTTATCTTTGTCATTGTGTGATCGAGTAGTAGAGTGTGAGAAAGAAGTGTTGAGTACAAGAGCCTTCCGGTATTGTAAGATCTTCAATTGGGTGCGAAGATCAACCCTGCAGCTGGGTGCATAGGGAGGGGAGAGAAAGAGAGGATAAGAAAGAAGATCTGCTAGCTAAGAGCGCAAAAAAAAACTGTATGCTTTACCTTAATATATTATAGAACAATTCTGTGGACGTATCCCTAGAGAGAGGGTGAACCACGTATATTTTTTGTCATCTGTGATTGGTATTTTATCTCTGTCATTGATATATTGTGATTGCATTAATGTTTTAGATCTGATAAGTAGATGTGTAGAATAGATATAAGTTGATAAGTGATTTATGCATATTGTACTATTCTGTATTAGATCCACTTGATATTTCCTTTGGTTGTAGACATCTCTATCCTGCAACCCCCTCATAACTGCTTCGGGTGAGACTGAATCTGCTTCGCAGGTGTTGTCGAAAGGGCTAGTAGTTTGGGCTTCTTGGTGCACTCTTGGAGGTGAACCTTGGTCTTCCCCTGTGCCAACAGCTATGCAGGGCTCAGTTGTAACTATGTTGGACATAAGGAAGGCTCTCATCCCATGTGCAAGGATGATTTGAATTATACATGCGAAGGATATGCACAATCATTCGATTTACGGCCTTGATTTGGCCATCTGTTTGGGGGTGGAAGGCCGTGGATTTGGTGAGCTTGGTGTCTAGCAATGACCAGAGGCTCGAACAGAATGTGCTAAGAAATCGACTGTAAAGATCTAAGACAATGGTTTGTGCGATTCCAAAATGTACCCAGACTTGTTCAAAGAAGAGCTTGGTAGTGGCCTCGGCTGTGATGTTCTTCTTGCAGGCAACCAAAATTGCCATATTAGAAAAGTGATCAACAACAACAGAAACACAGTCATTTCCCTACTTGGTGAACGGGAGGCCCGACATGTAGTCCATTTAGATGGATTCCCATGGCCATCCAGAAGTAGGAAGAGGGGTGTACAGGCCCTGTTTCTTAGTGGTTAGTTTGGCAATAGCACGGGCAGTGTAGGACTTGATATATTTGTTGACCTCCTGTCGAAGTTTTAGCCAGTAGAAATGTCTTTGTAGCATCGCCACTATCTTTTTGATGCCGAAGTGTCCTGCTACCCGACTGTAGTGGACTTCCTAGATCAGCTTCGCTCGCTCACTTAATGGAACATGGATATGGCCCAGACGACACAACAAACCATCCTGAAGATGGAAATTATCGACAACTGCGTTTGCACCCAACATTTGGTAGGTGGTGGCGAAGTTCGAGTCTGTCTCATAGAGTTGGGGCCATCCATAGGTCTCATGGTCACAGGAGTCTAGTACCATGGTGAGTGTTGCGACTGGTGTTCTATTGAGGCAATCGGTGACATGATTGGTGCTTCCTATTCTATACTTGATGTTGAGGTGCAATTGTTGCAAGTATGTGGACCACTTTTGATGGTGATCATTCTGCAATTTTCCTTGTGTCTGCATGAACTACAGTGGCTTATGATCAGTGTGAATGATTGTCTCCTTCCCAAGAATGTAATGTCTCCACTGGCAACAAGCTTTCACAATGGAGTACATTTCTTTGTCATAAGTAGGGTACTTACGGACATCATCCAATAGTGTCTCACTATGATAGGCCATGGGGTGGTCGTGCTGAGTGAGAACGGTGCCCACCGCATAGTCTGAAGCATATGTCTCAATCTCAAAGGGATGTTGTAGGTATGGTAGTGAAAGTATTGGGGCTGAGCACAAGCATTGCTTCAAATCATAGAACACTTGTTGTTGGGACTGACCCCACGCAAATTTCACGTTACCACCACCCCTGTTTATTTGGCTAAGGGCCCATGCAATATGGGAGAATCCCAACACGAACCTATGGTAAAAATTGGCAAGGCCCAAGAATATCTTAAGCTTAGTGAGTGTGGTTGGGGCTAGCCAGTCACAGATGACTTGGATCTTGGCTGGATCCACATGTACACCATGCTAATCAATTATGTAGCCCAGGTAATGGACCCTGTCCATGTTGAAGGAGAATTTTTCCAAGTTGGCATATAGCTTGTGTTGTCGTAGGGTGTGCAGAACCTACTGAATATGTTGCAAGTGTTTGGCCCAAGTCTTGTTGTAAATAAGAATGTCATCTAGATACAACACCACAAAATTATTGGTGAAAGCTCGTAGGATATCGTTCATCATCCTCATGAAAGTGGCTGGAGAATTTGTCAAACCAAAGGGCATGACCAACCATTCAAAAAGGCCTTCCTTTGACTTGAAGGAAGTTTTCCATATATTTGTCTATTCTATCGGGACCTGGTGGTAGCCAGACTTCATATCAATATTACTGAAGTATTTGGCCCCCATGAGTTGATCAAGGAGGTTGTCGATTCGGGGAATCGGGTACTAGTTTCTGACTGTGATTTTATTAAGAGCCTAGTAATCAATGAAAAGTCACCAAGTTCCATCTTTCTTTTGTACCAATATGATTGGGCTCCCGCAAGGTGATGAGATGGGACAGATGTTCCCCTTATGGAACAGTTCTTTGATCTATTGTTTGATCTCCTCATTCTCTAGCAGAGAGCGGTGACAGACTACCCCATTGGGAAATGGTGCATCAGGGGTCATATCAATGGGGTGCTTGACCTGGTAGTGCAGAGGTACCCCGGTAGCTAAGGAGAAGATATCTGAGTATTCTTCCACGACCTTATCTACTTTTTTCTGCTGTGTGGAGAGGTCGGCCACAGAGACCCTGGATGTGGCTATGATCTTTCACTTATTCTAAGAGAAAATAAGGAAGAAGACAAACTTCCCTATCTGAGAGATGACCTTCCTACAATGCTTAGCAGAGATCAAGGAAATAGCATTAGGTGGGACTGCCTCGGGTATCTTCTACAATTTCCTGTTTAAAATAATAATAACACTATGAGGCTTAGACTCATATATAGCATGACATTTCCATAAATAAGGTTGGCCCAAAATAACATCAAAAACTTCAAGAGGAGCAACATCACACAATACCTCGTCCTTGAAGGGCTTGATGTCATACAACAGTTGGCACTGTTGGCTAACACAGAGATCACTTCCTTGGTGGAGACATCCAATGGTGTAGGGTTGTGGGTGTGGTGTTGTCGACAGGGCTAGCCGCTTGATGACCTCTACTGAGATGAGGTTCTTCTAGCTACCGCTATCAATGATGAAGTGCAATGGGGTGCCTTTTACCCACATCTGTGAATGGAAGAGGCATTCTCCTTCTTCTGGTGCATCTAGTTCACCGGGCTGGAGTGTGGTAGTAGCAACGGTGGCACTTGGTTATGTGTCAATGATCTGTCTTCCCCTTTCTGGTTCTGGCTCAGAGTCTGAACCCGCATCTGATTCAGAGGCTTTCACTTCGACCACCAACGACTGCTTTGAGCGACAGTCAATAGTGTTATGCCAAGGGCTCTTACGGAAGTCGCACCACTTCTCGGTATCTTTCTTTGTCTTTTCAGTGTCCTTCTTTGCTTGCGACTTGGACTGGTTGTTCTGATACTGTCCATATTTTCTCTGTCCTTTGTTCTATGGGTTGGGGATGCCCTTTCTTGGATTTTGTTGTGAGGGGTTCCCAGGCCCAAATTGCCACATCTTTTGTTTGAGCTTCTACTCGATTTTGACGACATATTGGTAGGTCGAACCCAAGGAGAAGATGTCCAAAAATTCCATTTCAGTATAGATGTATCTATGCATAGCATCATGATACTTGAGAACCATATTTTTCTCTGAATCTTTGATACCCATCTTGGTGCACAAGGTATGAAAGATATTTTTGAAATATGGCACTGCTTGGTCTCTTTCTTGCCGTAGTGCGGTCCATTTGGTATACAAGTCGTCATAACTTTCAACAGGGTAGTATTGTTTCTTAATAGCATCCCTGAAGGATTCCCAGGTGGTCATGATTGTAAATAATGAGGGTTCCTATGTTTCCTTTTACTCACAGAAATTTTACCACCAATCTTTGACATGAGGAACGGCTTTGAGGAGTGCAAAAGTAATCTTTTCTCTATTCGAAAAGTTATGGACAGAAAAATACCCTTCTAGTAGATTAAACCACTTGTCTACAGCATCTACGTCTATCTGACCTTCAAATATACGAATATTGAAGTTTATTTGTACCTTGAAGGAGGAGGCACCTCCGCTCGAAGAAGATGCATCGTCTATTGGTAGTCATCGAAGGATTTGCATGAAACTATTCATCATCTCGTTCCTTTGTAGTGTGAGGATTCCTCAATCAACAGTTCTAAAGGATCTCATATCCCGACATCTTTATTTTCTCCTGCCATGAGAGGGCACTTGGGCATGTGAGATATTTTGTCCTTAAGAGAAACAAGCTCGAGACCCAACTCTTTGTACTCTGATCTCGTTGGGGACATGCATTAAGACAACAAGGATCAGAACACTCGGATACCACTGATCTGGATTTTATGAGCAGAACGAAATGACCACAAATTATTAACATGTGCTTAACCCAAAATAACAGAGATATAGTAAAAAAAAATTTCTATTCAATAAGGAAATAAGTTGAAACTGTAAAATGCAGTGGAAACAAGCTTGTCGGAATGGTGGCAGCTTATCTCTGAGAAGAGATGTGACAATTGCGCTCATTCGCAAGAAGATGATTACAATGAGGCTCTGAAGGCATTTTTACAATAAATAGGAATTCCAAAAAACCCTATACATCCAAAACCCTAACCCTAGGAGATGAAGCGCCAAAAGTCATGTGGACCCTGTATGGGTAAGTTAGTACATCAACTTCTCGGGGTCGTAACTTTTGCATACGATCTCCATTTTAGGCGTATGATAGCTTGTTGGAAAGATATCGTCCAGGAGACTCATTTTGGGGGATCAATAATTCCTTACACTATCATTGAGAATATCGATCCCGAAAAAACCTTCATTTAGGCCCTCAAAATGGCCCCAGAAGTTAAAACTGCTAAAAATAGTAAATTGCCATAAAATTGTTTTGACCTAGTTGGAAAAGGTGGGTGGCCACCGATATCCGCCTAGCTAAATCCTCCCTCCTTAGGAAGAAATAGTATCCATTACATTGATTTTCCCCATCAGATGAGGAAATTTCTGTTGAATTTGGCCCTAGGTGAGCCACTTGCCTTAGTGCAAGAGCTGCCCTACTTTGATGACTTGATAAAGATGGATCCTTTGTTGTCGAGTGCCCTTGATCTGTGTGTCCACAATATGATCATTGGATGCCTAGTCTATGCAGTTGGGGTTGAGCTCTGTTGGTGTCAGTTGTTCTACTACGTTTGAGGTGTCCAATAATGGTAGGAAATAAGGGCGAAGAAGCTCCACGTTGAAGGTGCAGGCCANATGGGGTCCTGTAAGGCGTTATTTCTGCAAGTGCAACCAACCTTTTTTTCCCACTTGAAACTTATGTGGCACCCAATGTTGATCATGGCAATGATTGTACTTTTAATTGGACTTCTGTAGGATATCCTAAACCTGTTGGCAGATGTGCTAGATCCGCTCAATGAACTGGGTGGCTTTTTCAACTTCAGTTGGAGCAGAATATGAGTCGGTAGAGGTGACTGCAAGGGGAAGTGAAACATCTAAGGGACCCAATGGTTGGAATCCCAACCCCACCTGAAATGGGTTGTGGTCAGTTGAGCTATGCAAGGCTCGGTTGTAGCTATGTTGGACATAGGGAAGGCTCTTTGAATTATACATGCGAAGGATATGCACAATAATTCGATTTATGACCTCAGTTTCTCCATCTGCCTGGGGGTGGAAGGTCGTGGATTTGGTGAGCTTGGTGTCCAACCGTGACCAGAGGCTTGACCAGAATGTGCTAAGAAATCAACTATCCAGATCTGAGACAATGTTTTGTGGGATTCCAAAATGTACCCAGACTCATTCAAAGAAGAGCTCGGTAGTGGCCTCGGTTGTGATGTTCTTCTTGCAAGCAACCAGAATCGCCATCTTAGAAAATCGATCAACAACCACAAAAACACAGTCATTTCCACGCTTGGTGGATGGGACGCCTGACATGTAGTCCATTGGGATGGATTCCCATGGCCTGCCAGGAGTAGGAAGAGGGGTGTACATGCCTTTTTTCTTAGTGGTCGGTTTGGCAATAGCTTAGGCAGTGCAAGACCTGATATATTTGTTGACCTCCTGTCGAAGTGTCGGCCAATAGAAATGTTTCTATAGCATCTCAATTGTCTTTTCAACGCTGAAGTGTCCTGCCACCTGACTATAGTGGGCTTCCCAAATCAGCTTCACTCACTCACTTGATGGAACATAGATATGGCCCATACGACACAAAAACCCATCATGAGGATGGAAATTATCGACAATTGCATTTGTACCCAACATTTGGTAGGTGGTGTCGAAGTCTGGGTCTATCTCATAAAGTTGGGGCCATCTAGAGATCTCATGGCCACAGGAGTCTAGCACCATGGTGAGTGTCGCAACTGGCGGTCTGCTGAGGAAATCAGCGACGCAATTGGTGCTTCATGTTTTATTCTTGATTTTGAGGTGGAATTGCTGCAATTATGTGGATGAATTTTGATGGCGATCATTCTGCAATTTTCCTTATGTCTGCATGAACTACAGTGGCTTATGATCAGTGTGAATGATTGTCTCCTTCCCAAGAATGTAATTTCTCCATTGGCGGCAGGCTTTCACAATGGAGTACATTCTTTGTCATAAGTAGGGTACTTATGGACAACATCTGATAGTGTCTCACTATGATAGGCCATGGGGTGGTTGTGCTTAGTGAGAATGGCACCCACTGCATAGTTTGAAGCATTTGTCTCGATCTAAAAGGGTTGGTGTAGGTCTAGTAGTGAAAGTATTGGGGCTGAGCACAAGCGCTGCTTCAAATCATTGAATGCTTGTTGTTGGGACCAACCCCACGCAAATATTGCCTTACCACCACCCCTGGTTATTTGGTTGAGGGCCCATGCAATATGGGAGAATCCCAACACGAACCTGCGGTAGAAATTGGCAAAGCCCAAGAAGCTCCGAAGCTCAGTGAGTGTGGTTGGGGTTGTCTAGTCATGGATGGCTTGGATCTTCGCTAGATCCACATGTACGCCATGTTGATCAATTATGTAGCCTAGTTAATGGACCCTGTCCGTACCGAAGGAGCATTTTTTCAAGTTGGCATATATCTTGTGTTGTCGCATGGTGTGTAGAACCTGCTGAATATGTTGCAAGTATTTGGCCCAAGTCTTGTTGTAAATGAGAATGTCATCCACATACACCACTACAAAAGTATTGGTGAATGGTTGCAAGATATCGTTCATCATCCTCATGAAAGTGGTTGGAGCATTTGTAAAACCAAAGGGCATGACCAACCATTCAAAAAGGTCAAGTATCCTCAAGGAAGGTGGAGATGCAACTACTACAAGTTCTCAATCAATGTCTTTTTCTTCCCCTTATTATTCTCCTATGCCTTGGAAGATTTTTCTGCTTGATTGAACTAGGAAACTTGATGTGATTTTACTCAAGAATGTGAGTAAGATGATCAAGTTGATTCTTCATTAACTTATGTTCATTATGTCTGAGCCCATTGCAATAAGAACATTTGACCCTCTCAACCTTGGGTTTGTTACCCTTTCAATGGGAAGTATCATGAGCAACTTTGGATGAATTTTGTTTCTTTCTTTGCTCATTCTCCTTCTTATCTCTATTTTTTAGTTTTTTATTACTATTGTTTGAGGTCTTCAACTACTTTGTGCCTTGATTGGTAGTAAGGTAATGTGCCTTTAAAGGCTTCAAATTTCCCATCTATAAAAGTTTTTCTTACTCCCTAGTTAGTGCAACATTAAATTGATCAAGAGATGGCAATTCCATGTGGTTCCAAGTGTGTCCTTGGTGGCATGGAATGTAGAAACAAATATAGAGTATTCAGGTCCAGTTTGACAAGAATGGAACAAACTAGCTACTCGCCCTTTTTCTCAATATTATACTGCTTGAGCTACAATATCAATGCTTTTAACTTGGTGAAGAAATTTTGGATGGTGTCAAAACTGCCAGGGATTAAACTAATGAGATCATTCTCCACTTGGTGTCCTCTTAACATGCCCTACTTCCAAAATAGTTCTTCTAGCGTAGTCCATATTTGATTGTGTAAATTCTCATAAATTCAATGTGGAAAAGAAGACCAAGAGATACACATAGACACAATAATCCACAAGCCTCATCACATTTGTTAGATCACTTTGATTTTTTTGCAACAAGTGTTCATTCAACTTCTGTGCCCATTGTTATCTGAAACAACTATTTGCTTCTTAGAAAAATCAATGTTTTAGATATCCAATCATAGTAGTTGAATGGTGTGAGGAAGAGAACCTGACTTTGATCCATGACGCTGCAGTAATTTGAACTACTACAAAACAAAAATTTATGTATCTTAATAGAGGAGGATCTTCAATGCTATGGAAATGGATCCAAATCATGCATACAAATTCACCAACATCAATATAGAGTCACCTAGATTCACCTAGTATGTTTTTGTTGTAATATGAGCCACTGCACAGAGTAATATCTAGTGGATCACTCGGCCAAGGAGATGAGATCTTCTAGTGATATCTAAGTAGGGAATATTTGGAAATCACACTATGAATGAACCTCCATTAGAACCCAATTTTCTTCAGCATTTAAGATTCTCCAAATCACCCACAAATGCAAGAGAAGAACATACTCGGGATGTGAAGAAAAACTTGCATCCGACAACACAAGTATTCCAACAGAGGATGAACACCTTCAATAACCACTCACATAACTAGATCAAAGATCAACACACCGATGTTTTCACATGGTAAAACCCATATGGGGAAACATCCACGGCCCCAACCAACGCGGCCACTTAGAGCAGTTTATTAATGCAAAAGAAAAAGATTACAGAGATATTTTACAAGAAATTTTCTCACAATCGATCATTGGCAAATGACCCTCCATGCTCTTTAAATAGAGATCATGGAGCAATCGGGTGTTAAGCCATGGATCAATGGTCGTTAAGATTGAGGAGAATATGAACCGTCAGATCACTCTATGTCGAGAACATATCGTGACCGTCGGATTTCCTAACTACAAATGCATACTAATGCATAATAAAGAAACACATTTTTACCTAACAACACATTAGACCAAGTAGATCTTAACTAACTCCTAAATGTCTAAATATCCTAACATCCCCCCTTAAGAACAACTTGGGATAGGATTGAAAGATTTACAATAGTGACACAATAGGAGAAGGAAGGAGGCATTAGAGCCTATCCCCCCCTTAATGATAACTTCCTGAACTCCTAACATAGAGAAAAGTTTGGAAAACTTTGCTTCTGTAAGAAATTTTGTGAAAATGTTTGCAACTTAATATTTTGTAGGGAAAAAGAGCACTTCAATAACTTGATCATGAATGAGCTTTCTGATGAAGTGCATGTGTAGCTCGATGTGCTTGTTGCATTGATGTTGAAATGGGTCTTTGGCGAGCTTGATGACACTCTGATTGTCACACCAAAGGTTGGTTGGATGTTGCTACTGAAATCCAAACTCTGAAAGGATATGTTGAAGCCACAAGGATTCATGACTTGCATTTATCACTGCTCAATACTCTGCGACTGCTGAAGAAAGTGAAATAGCATGTTGTTTCTTACAGGCCCAAGTGATAGGTCCTGAACCAAGGCTAAAAACATAACTTCCAATAGACTTCTAAACATCAGGTTCATCAGCCCAATCTGAATCAGTGAAACCAACCAATAAAGGATTCCCCCCTGAACTATAATGTATCCCAATCTGAACTATACCATGAACATAGTGAAGTATCATTTTAGTTTCTTTCTAATGGCATTCATGGGGTGTTTGCATATAACGGGCAACAAGACCAACAACAAAGGAAAAATCAGGACGGGTATGAGTCAAGTATAAGAGGCTACCAACTAACTTATGGTACAAGGTGGAATCAACTTCAGGAGAAGTACACGTGGCAGTAAGCTTGACTCCAGACTGGAAGGGAGAAGGGGTTGGTTTACAATCATCCATGTGAAAGAGACGAAGAAGGTCACAAACATACTTAGACTGGGAAAGAAAAATTCCTTCATTGGTTTGCAAAACTTGGAGGCCAAGGAAATAGTGCAAAAAAACTAAGTCTGTCATTTC
>JASDQU010108203.1:35974-80416 GCA_032191745.1 Picea mariana | reverse complement strand
TTGCCATAGATTTTCAAAAACATGAGTTTTTTGCTCCTTCTGAAAACTGGTCTGTCAACCAATGGCCCATTAAGATCCTTCTTTGAATCTTATGATTATGGTTGAGTCTAACATTCATATCAAAATATTTATCCAACTTGTTATATCTTCTTTACATTGGTTCATTTTTAATATATACAAAAAAAAACCAAGTTGAAGTAACTTGCAGGAAAAAAACATCCATGATCAATTGTGCTTCAAAGTCTAATGGATGAAAACTAGTCAGATAAGGGACCAAGGGTCATGAAAAAATTCTGAGGAGACAGGCGGGCTCTTTTCCTAGATTTTGTAGCATCCTTGGTCCAAGTCCAATCCAATTTTTGATAGCTTATATGCTTCATGATTCCAGATCCTGTAGACATGTTAAAAGGAGACATGTGAGACGAATGTGAGGAGCCTTCTAATGTCATCCAATAATGGTTGAAGTGTATATGTGTGCAATGATTGTCTTCCATTTAAGCATTTTATCACAAGCATTGAGTCCCCATAAATGTTTAAATGTGTGATGCCTTTTTCAATTTCTAGTGATAAGAGGAGTTCTACTGCCATAAACTCCCTATAGTTGTTAGTAGCATTTCCCAGATGAGCTACAAAAGAAATCAAGGATGATTCATCCAAATGAATAATACTCCCTTCCACCCCAAAAGAGGGGGAGCCTTGGGCAGTTCCATCAAAGAAGGCTCGGGGGATGGAATGGACTATAGTGGTGGGGGGGGAGATTTTTGGGAGGAGGGGATTTGAGGAAAGGATTGGAGAATTTTCAAGGAAGAGATAGCACATCGGGAGGGGGAGGGCAAAAGATCCTTAAAAATGGCATGGTTATGAGCCATCCAGATGCCCCATGCCAAGATTAGTGGGAGTGCTTTGTATGGAGAGGAGAGCCATAATTGAAGAGCCTATTCCACTGATGTGCCTTCCCAGTAAGCAACGAACTTGAGTGATGATTTCATGTCTTCCCAAACCGATTTTTAGAAGGGGAAATGCAGGAAAAGGTGAGAAATAGTTTCAATGTCTTGTTTGCAGAGGGCACATCGACTAGGTCCAACAAAACTATGTTTTTGCATATTTTCCCAAGTGGGGGATTTGTTTGTGAGAAGGATCCACATGAACAAATTGGATTTTGTAGGGAAATTTAGTTTCCAGAGAGTGGTCCCCCACTAGGGGGAAGGGTCATCAACATGTTCCGGAATTAAATCTATGTATTTGTGCTTTGGAGCGTAGTTCCCCGACGGGTTGAAGGACCAAATAAGAGAGTCCTTTTGATTTTTGAGATTGACCAGGGAGGTTGAAAGAGCATCCATGTAATTCCTCCACATATGTGCATTTTCTACATCGATGTCGATTTCTTACCAGCTTAACCAACAGGTTGTGCCTGTCAAAATGTTTATTTTGGAGATTTGTTGAAGATTGTAGTACCCTTCGTTATTGATGTCCTGAATAAAAGGATCGGGGAGGATGTGTTTTCCTTTGATTTTTATCCAAGGATCTTTTCCAATTAGAATGACTGCACCATCTCCAACCTTCCAAATAAGCCAGTTTCCAATCAGGGGAAAAAATTTTATCATGGCTTTCCATATAACAAATCTATTTCGCATGTGTTGTTCGGATAATCCACAGTTGATATCATTTCGTCATCGACTTTTCGAATCTGAATCGGGATTCATCATCAGGACTAATCGTCGAATGAGAGCTAGCTTATCGTCGTCGATTAATACTTTAAATGCAAGACAAGTTTTAATTTAAAAGTTATTAACTAAGTCGGTTATCCTAATTTAATTAATGAGACTTAGTAATTATTACCTATGGATATAAATCTAGGGTTTTCAGAGTGATTAGAAGGTTATTTATTTATTATTTTTAGGGTTTAGTCATGACAATTTATTAGATTGATTAAATATGAGTATTACTTGTTTATGATTAGGATGATCAAGTAAGTTAATAAGTTAATAATTAGTGTGTATAAGTATATAAAAATCTAGGTTATAGGAGGCTTTTAATTATTTATTTGTTTAGGGTTTTAGGTAATTAGGTTTTACTCCTAATTAATTATTTAATAGTGTTAATATATATGTTGGGGTTATTTGTGATTATTTTTAATGTGATTAGGATATTAATACCATATGATTACATATGTATATTAATATTGAAAATCAAATAAATAATAAGTCAATAATTAATAATTATTACCTAAGTGTGGATATTATAACTAGGTGACACCACAGAAACTTAAAAACAACAAATCTATTTTTTGAGGATTTTTTTGGTCGCCTGACCAAGTCGATGATGGATTCTGTTGGGAAGTATTTTTCTTTTAAAATGCATGCCCATAACCCTTAATTGGAGATAATCCCTCAAATGGTTTTCGCGACCAATGCTTGAGCAAAAGGTGGATGTTTTTTAAGCCCCATCCCCCGAATGACTTTGGGGTTGAGATCCTTTTTTTAGGCCAGTACTAAGGATCTTTTTTCATCGAATCCTAACCAAAGGAAGTGGAAGGAGATTTGACTGATTCTCTCGAGAATGCAGTTTGGGAACCAGGCCAGAGAGGTCTAAAAGATCGGGATAGCCTCCAAAACTAATTTTACTAATATAAGCCTTTTGGTGTGGGAAAGCCATCTGTTATGCCAGGAGAGAAGACGTTTTTCCACTTTTGCACAAAGCCATTTCCAATCTTTTTTGCTATAATTGTTTTCCTTTAAAGAAAATCCTAGATATTTCATCCCCTGTAGATTTTCCTTGGTTGGAGCTCCAATAATTATGGAGATATGTTGATTTTCATCTTCAATAATTCCCACGAATAGAGGGAGGATTTCTCCATGTTTATTTGCATACCAGTGGATATGAAAAAGGTTTGGAGGATCCCTTTGAGAGAGGAGATATAGTGGATATTGCCTTCACAAAAGATTAGAATGTCATCTACAAAAAGAAGGTGAGTTAAAGAGAAGTTTATATTGATTTTAATACCTTTCAGATTGGTTGTGGAGGCTTCATTATGGATAATCCTATTGAGGATTTCAGCCACCAACAAGAACAACAGTGAGAATAAAGGGCATCCCTGGTGGAACCCACGTTCAGATTTGAAGAGCGAAGTGGACGAACCATTTATTAGGAGAGAAAAGGAGGTGGTTGAGATGTAGTTCATCACCCAAGTGACAAAGGAGTGACCAAAGCCCAAATGTATCAAGAGAAATCTGATATATAGCCAACTAACTTTGTCAAAGACCTTTGAGAGATCCACTTTGTATGTAATGAACCTTTACTTTTATGTGTGAATTGAGTGGAGTCCTTCCTGAGTGATACTAATTTCCTAATAGATTTGTCTACCCTAGAGGAACCCGAATTGCTCTTCTTGGATATTTTCACTTAAAATATCCTTAATTCTATGAGCGATGATCTTTGATATGATTTGTGTATGTTGTTGCAGTGGGACATGGATCTGAATTGGTCAAAACTCATTGGGTTATTCACCTTATGGATGAGAGCTATAAATGTAGCATTGAAGGGGGTGTGAATTTGGCTAGTTCTTCTTGTGAATTCAATCAGGTTCAGTAGGTCCTCTCCAATGATCTCAAAGCAACCTTTGTAGAATTCGATTGGAAAGCCATCTGGACCCGATCTTTTATCCTTCTAAAATCTATGAAGAATTTTTTCCATCTCTTCCTTTGTGATCTCCTCCATAAGCTTATTATTGTCTTATGAGTTGATGAATATAGGGAAGAGACTCGCCACTCTTATGATAGTGTCTATATTAACCTTAGGGTCTACTTTGAAGAGATATTCTAATTGTGATGTTCCTTCATGAGATATATCTTCAAAGGAAGAAGCTTTTGAGCCATCCATTCTATCAATAGATCAAATAGCGTTGGATAGTTTCCTTCCATTATGCAAAGTGATGGAAGAAGTTTGTGTTTTCATCCTCAGAGTGTAACCAGACTGCCTTTCTTCTCATTCTCTACTCCTCTTTATTTAGTAGGATTTTCCTCGTGTGGAGATCCAGGGTCTTATATTCTTCCTTCATCTCCTCCGAGAGAGGACCTGAGGTTTCTCGCTCTTGCCTGTACTTCATATTATCTTCAATGTTAGCTAGGGATTTATTTTCTGCCTACTTTCTCTTTTTGTTCCAAGATATGGAGGTTTCCTTTTCCCTTTTCATGTTTGACATAAATTATATAGCTAGTGATTATAAGAGGAGTGGATTGAAGGGGGCCCAAGTTTCCTTGATGGCTTCTAGATATGATTGGGATTGTAGCCAAAGTGGATTGAATTTGAAGGGGATGTAGGGATTCCTCCTTTCTCTAGCGAGTACTAGCAGAATAGGATTGTGATCAGAAATACCTCCTAGAGCCACCAACTATCTAGAGTGTAGGGAACCTTAAAGAAAGAGATCTAACAAAAGAAATATGTCAAGCCTTTTAGAAACCCTATCATTCCTTGATCACATATTTCTCCAAGTTGGGTTGTATTTGATAGGTTGAATGTCAAACATGCCTACCTCGTCCAGTTTTTGGATGAAAAAATAGAAGAATGGGTCTTTCTTGGCAGAGGGACCCCAAATTTCACAATCTCCCAGAGCAAAGTTCATATCCCCTCTAATGAAAACATAATCCTAGTTTTTCAAGGTTGAGTTGAAGAGATTTTTCCTAAACTCTTTTCTATTTGAATATCACCCATAAATGTTGGTGCAGAGGAACTTGAAAGTTAACTCTTTGGAGAAGAAATGAGTTCCCAACACTAATGGAGAGGCCCAAGAGTTGAGGATTTCCTCCAACCAGTGAGAATCCCAGTTGATTTCCCAATTGAATTTAAATCAATCAAATCCCAATCTGGGAAAGATTTAGTGAAAGAATCTATCACTTTTCTTCTAGTAATCATAGTCTATTGGAGGAGAAGGATAGAGGGAGAGTGAAGATATATGAGACGTTTGATGGCTAAATTTTTTGTGGGGTTGGCTAGCCTACGACAGTTGTGGGACAGAATAATCATTTTGCAACCTAGCCAGTGACAGTTGTTCTAAGGGCCCCAAGAGGAGTTTTTTGTTTTTCAAAATGCACTTCGGTACTGGCTTGGTTTTTAGCAATTGCAAGAAGAAATTTTCTTCCTCACAAAGGGGGTTTCTAGTATAGATCTTCAATATCCCCTATACCACTAGGAACACCATGAAAGGAGGAGGATTGTGAATGGGAGAGGGAGAGTGGGTTGTATTTTGGTGGATGGGAAGGGGGAAGGGTTGCAAAGCCGGGGGGGAAAGAAATAGGGGCGGGGGGAGGGTTTACCAGGGTCGTGGAAGGTGAAGGAACCGAGGGGACAGAGGAGAATAAGGGGATAAGAGAGGCAAAGTGGGTTCTCGTAACTCTCAAAAGAGCTAGGAGGAAGGGGGAATTTGAAAATCCTCCACAAACATAATCCAAAGATAAACCACCTAAAGGACTAGAAAAAGAAAACATATTTAAGATGGGAGAAGAAAGAAAAATTTTACCCATATGGTCTTCATCGGGATCGCAACATGTGGGGGGAGTAGTGTCACTACCCAGTGCCTGAGGATCCGGGGGAATATCCACTTCCCTAGGCTTCTTCAGAGAAGTTTAGTGTTGCTCTATCCGGGGTTTATTTTTGGAAGAATTTTCACCATCAATGAGATTTTTTGCCCATCGAAGTCTTTTATCTAGTTTGTTGCAATCCATGGCAATGTGTCCATAAGAATGAAATCGGTTGCATTTGAAGGGGATGCCCTCATAGTCTATTGTTTTCTTTATGGATGTCCCCTTGAAGGAGATGGTAATTTCCTATGCTAGTCCATCAGACAATTTGATGCCAACCAATATGCAAGCCATACCCATATAGTGAGAGTTGATGTAGGATCAATCAGCTTCGTAGAAGTAACTGATAGTGTTCCCAATTTTGTTAAACACAACATCCAACCAAAATATGATGGGAATCTCTGGGAGTCAAACCCAAACAAGGGACATTTCGTCTCTTTTGGAAGAGACATCAAAATCAATAGATCGTTTCCAGGAATAACGTATGGGATCCAAAAGTCCAATTGCATGCAAGAATTTTGTGGGTGTCCAGGGCCAAGTCGAATGTCCAAGCAATCCATCCATTGCTAAGGACCAGACAATTGGGGACATATCCAAAAGTAGGAAAGAAAGTTTGTGCGGTCTAATGGTGAAGAGTATTTGTAGAGAGCCTCTTACTAACGAAACACCTAACAAGAGTCTCTTGCTACATTGTTGTGATTTCGTTGAGCTGTATGTTTTCTCTGAGAACTAGGTTTTTTATTCCTGCCTTCCTCTTTAGCCATCATTTTTCTTTCCTTCTATCTACCATGTCAGCATCACTAGAGATAGAGATAGAGAATGTTGTAGGTCTCGGGAGGTCCCCGCATAGAATGTCTTCTGAGAGAAATTTGCCAATAAATCCAACGGTTTGTTGGGTAGCCAGTTCCAATATATTTGTTGAAGGCAGTTGTTGGTACATAATACCATCTATGGCATTAGAATCAAGATGGTGGGTGGCCTGGATGGGCTGATCTATCATTGCTATAAGAGAGGTGGCAAGATCTACAAGCACGCGTGGAGAAACCTAGTGTGACGAAGGATCCACCCTAGAGAATGATGAGGACAGGGTCTTGTCGCAGGGGAATTCTGAAGAGTTACACGAGTCAGAGGTTGTGAAGAGACAAAGGTCCGAGTGAGTTGAGCTCTGAGGGAGGGAGGCGACGTCCGCATAGCGAGATGCATATCCAAGCACACGGGAAGAGGAGGTTGATGGGATTAGCATTGTCCAAATATTATATCCAAGTGTTGAGCCTCAACAACCCCCCATTATTCTTTATGATTTTAGATGAATAATAATGGGTCCCTTTTTATTTATTTTTGGTTTTTCTGATTTTACATTATAGTTTTTTGATGTTATTGAATAAGTTTAAAATAATCTTTTCAAAACACAAAAAAATAACTAAGCAATAAAACCCACTACCTCGATGCCTCGGTGCTTCGATCTCCCGGTACGTTGGTACCTCGATCTTCCGATGATGCGCTTGACCCAATGGGATGATTTTAGTTTACACCAGATCAGGATTTATCGCAGTTTTAAGTTCTAAATAAATTCTAATGATGCCCGATATCCTGATCTCATGGTATCCTGATATCCCGATGGTTGGTGACCTATTTATATTGGATCGGTATTTTTTGCAGTTTTATGTTCTAAAAAAAATATGATCTTTCGATGCACCAATCTCCTAATAGACCGATAATATCATATCGACTTTATTTTCATCTTGTTATGACGGCGGTACCGGATCAAGATTTTGTTGTTGCATMATACTCTTGCATGAATTATTGGTACTTCTGTCTCCCGGTGACCAAATAGTTGACTCATGTCAGATCTGGATCATACCCACAGACATCTTATGTTCCATTCAATTAAGTTCCTGRCCCCTGTTGCTCCGATTAAACAATTAAGTGTTGATTAAAGAATTATAATACAAAAATAAAATTAAAAAATAAACAGAACTCAATATAAAAACACATTGGCTTGGACTTCGTTCGTTGATGTTAATGGTTTAGTCCTAATAATTCTCGGTGATCTGATGACCGGTAACAAACACTGCCTTGCAAATTCAAATGATCATAAATGTCTTGTCTTTCATTAATGGCTATGTCACTGCTATTATGAGTCTTAAATGAACATTAATGAAGCATTGGCTTAAGAGCTATGATACATTAATTTGTCCCAATTCACACATAAACTCACTTCACACGCCTCGGTCTGATAACAAATCCCAATTTCATAAGCGTAGAAGCCTTAATCTGCATTGAACTTGTTCGATTTTTCTTTCCCTCGTTAGTATTGGTGTTCCATTATCAATTTAATAGAGCATGTTAATTATTTTTTACCATGTCCTGAGATTTGCCATGTCCTGAGATTAAATAAATCCCCCATGTTGGTTGCCATCATGCTTTGTCGCCTATACGATGAAAAAGACTCCTCCAAATTTAAGTTGGGTTGGATCCCTCTTATCCATTAGGTTCTCACAAGGAAAATATTTAATTGGGCATGTATCCTTTTTGTTAATATCAAACAAGAGGTTCAAAAATATCAGGAGTCACCTCCAGGATACTATCCGGGATTTTTATGTCTACTTATTTGACTGATGTTGTTTGTGCAGTTACCCCTTTTCCCCTTTTAGTTTGGAACTAGTCTCCCTCTGAAAAGGCAGTTCTCCTATACTACTCTATAATGTGGGAAATTAAATGCAATAATTTTTTCTATGACATCTGTAATTTCTTCATGATCCCATTGTGGAGATAGTTTCTAAATCAAGAATTATGATTGAACCCGAAAGAATCAAAGCAATATCATAAAATTCCTTTCCCTCATAATAAGAAAACAATGCAATCTTTCTTAGGGAAGATTAATTTCGTCAGACAATTTGTCCCAAGTTTTGCAGAAATAATAAGACCATTACAAAACATGATTAAAAAAGATGTTGTTTTCAAATGGAATAACAATGAAAAAGAGTCATTTAAAGCAACAAAAGAAGCAATTGTTCAATCCCCAACAATATCATCTCCCAATTTTAACAAGGATTTTACTCTGTATAATTTTGCTTCATATTTTTCTTGTGTTGTTATCCTTACTCAAAAAAATGATTAAGGTACGAAAATACCTATTTCTTTTTTAAACACAGGTTTTCAGAGCGTAGAATTGAACTATTCAGAAGTAGAGAAACAAACATACACAGTATTCAAGGGTGTCAAGCACTTTAGGCCTTTCTCTTAAAATCACACACCAAAGTGGTTATCCCATATCCTTCAATATGAAATTTATTTGTTCAGAAGGATATTGGAGACAAAAGAGTTATCTGGATGACTACCTTGCAAGAGTATGATTTGGAAATTAAACCTTCCAAAGTTATTCAAGCTTTAGGTCTTCGCATACTAGCAATAGGGTCGATGGATTTAAAATTTGAAAATAAACCTGAAAAATAAAATGATTCAGAGGCACAAATTAATGAGATTTATCTTACTTCTAATGCTTTTGATTCATGGTATAAAGATCTCAAAATTTTCTTACTCGTGGTTTTTCTCCTCTCCGTCATAAGCCAAAGAAGAAAAGAGAATTACAATTGAAATCCACGCATTATCACTTGATTAATGGAGTATTATTTAGACAAAATTATGGTTTTTTCTTGCTTAGATGTTTAGAAAAAACAGATGTTGACAAAGCATTATCTGATTTGCATGATGGTCCTGAAGGTGGACATTTTAGTGGAGACACTACCGCTCATAAGATCCTTTGAGCAGGATATTATTGGCCGACTTTATTCCGGGATGCCCACGCATACATTTGAAAATGCAGAGTCTACCAAACTATTGTTGGAAGAGAGAAGAAACCAACATTTATGTTACATCCCGTGACAACATATGGACCTTTTGAACAATGGGGAATGGACATCATCGGAGAAGTAACTCAAAACTCATCACAGTTACACAAGTAGATCTTCACAACAACCGATTATTTCACTAGATAGACAGAGGCCATCCCTTTAAAAATTGTCAATCAAAATCAGGTGATATATTTTATTGAACAATTCATAAGTACAAGCTTTGGCATTCCTAACACTTTGGTATTTGATAACGCTTCTTATTTTTTCTTGATAAAGTTAACTGAATTTGCTTTAGAGAAAGGTATCAAGATCCAATATTCTGCCAACTATTATCCACAAGGTAATGGTCTGTCAGAATCTACCAAAACAAATCTTCTCTAGATCACTAAGAAAACCATCAATGAAAATCAGAGGAATTGGTACAAATCCCTTTCATCGGCATTATGGGATGATAAAATCACACCTAAAACTGCGTTAGGTAACTCCCCTTATTTCCTTGTCTATGGAAAAGAAGCAATTTTACCAACCAATGTAACCTTACCTTCTCTCCAATTAGCTCAATCTGTCAGAGAAGATCCTTGTCCCAAAATGAAAGAATGCATAGAGGAACTGTTAAAATTAGAAGAAGAAAGAGATAAATCCAAACAGAGTTTCTCTTAACACCAAAAATAATAAAGAAATGGTTTGATAAACATTCAGTCAACAATAAAAACTTTGAAGTTGGTGATTTAGTTCTAAAATAGGATAAAGCCCACGAAGAAAAAGGAAGACATACAAAATTTCAAAAATTGTGGCTTGGTCCATTTCAAATTGCTGAAAAATTTGGCCCTTCAACATTTATTCTTCAAACATTAAGGGGAGAAAAGGAAATTCTTCCTGTGAATGGCCAGATTCTCAAGAAATATTTCTTATGAAAATTCATAAAAATGTAAAATTATGTAAATAGGTTTGATGCTTGTTGATTTTATCATTTGTTTGAAACAATAAAAGGGTATGTTATCCTCAAGAATATTTGACACATTCTGGGTTGTATTATACGCTTGTCTACAACTGAAAGCATCACACTTAAATCATCTATATCAAAGTTTCATGACTTGGAAGTGAAATTTGTATATTAGTGGTGGAACTCCTATGTCACCAAGATTTCATGTTTATATCACTATCGTGTCTCAAGTCTCTTACAAATTGTTTCTTTTGAACTCCTCATATCACACTTAAAATATTATCTAAAGATGATTCATAGAAGGAAGACCTTAAGCTAAAACCTTTCAAGTGAGTAAATTTCCAAGCAAATTTAAATAACTCTCGTATCACCCCACTTCCCTAAGCACCTAATTGTGTATGCAATACATATACTTAAATCATCAAGGGTGCAATTGAATAAAGAAGGGAAGTTGAAAGCACTAATTAGTGAGGGAAGTACAAGTAAACCCATCGAGGCTATGGATGCTCATTGGTAGCAGGGCCATGCTTGTATGATACTAAGGCATCTTCGTCGGGGCTATGGACGCTCGCAGGCAGTGAAGCAATGTCGAATTAAAGAGAGATGAGGAACACAAAAAGGAACAAGTTTACTCACCCAAGTTGTAAGCCTTAGATCACGCCTTGTACTAGTTATTTGTAAAGCTAAAAGATTAAGAAAGTCAACCTCAAAAACCTATGTAAAGATGAAATCTGTAAGTTACCTAATACCTGTGATTAGTGAGAATATTTTATCAAAAAAAAATGAACATTTGGAGTTACCCATAAATTAAGACATATATCATTACAGTCATTAAGCTTACCTTTAACATTTAGTGTGTATAAGCCTTTTAGTAGATCTAGACAGAGATAATTGTTTCGCCCAGTATGTCGCCATTTTTTGAGCCTCAACAACCCCCCATTATTCTTTAATCTTTTAGATGAATAATAATGGGTCTCTTTTTATTTATTTTTGGTTTGTTTAATTTTACATGATAGTTTTGTGATGCTATTGAATAAGTTTAAAATAATCTTTTCAAAACACAAAAAACAACTAAGCAATAAAACCCACAACCTCGATGCCCCGATGCTCCAATCTCCCAGTAGGTCGATACATTGATCTTCTGATGGCATGATTGACCCGATGGGATGATTTTCATTTTCATCGGATTGGTCTTTACCGTAGTTTTAAGTTATAAATAATTTTTCACGATGCCCAATCTCCCCATATCCCGGTAGCCCGATGGTCGGTGACCTATTTATATTGGATCGGTCTTTTCTACAGTGTTATGTTCTAAAAAAATTTCGATATTCCGATGCACTAATCTCCCAATCAGTCGGTAATATAATATCATCTTTCTTTTTGTCTTGTTATGAATAAATCTTACGCGAGCAATTCAGATCGACGGTATTGGATCGAGATTTTACTGTCGCATATTACTCTTGCACAGATTCCCGGTACTTCAATCTTCTTATAGTCCGGTAATCCAATAAACCTGATGACCAAATAGTTGACTCATGTCGTATTAGGATCATAACCATAGACATGTTATGTTCCATTCAATTAATTTCTCGATCTCTGTTACAGGAAAATCCCCCTGCGGACAAGTGGATTCCCTCTTGGATCCTAAATATCTAAGATCAAGACAGAAAGGTGCTAACTTTGGTCACTGACATCCCTTTAAACCTAGCTAAACTAATTTATAGAGAAGAGGAAGAATATGTACCTTTTCACAATGTTTTTCCTCGCCCAATCACAAGTTGAGCTCTGATCCACAAGCTCTTCAAAAAATCCTGCAATCCAATCAAAGACAAAGCATGCTTCCTATTCTACTATGATTAGTTTGAAACTAGATCTATCCATTAAAGACAAGTTCATGTAGGCATACACAATCTTGAAGGAAACATGCCAAGCACATGTATTAATGAGAACTCAATAGAGATACTTACAGACCTTTGATACAAATGTAGCAGCCTCACCAAGCTTTCCTTGTCAAACCCCTTTCTCAAATGATCCACAAACAAAATGATTATGCTTCACTGATTATCTCCCTTGTGAGATCATAAGTTTGATGACTTCAATGTCTCTCCCTTCCTTATGAGATCATAAGTTAGGTATTTCTCAATTTCTCCCTCTCCCTTTCACCATGAGAAGGCCTCCTTATATAAGCTTGGAGAGACCCAACCACCTTAGATATTCTTGGGATAGGTTGAGGATCCTTCTCCATCAGTTGTGGATCTTCCCTAAGATCTAGACTTGACCTCAGATTTGAATCCAACCAACTCCAGAGATGAGGGGGATTTTCCCCTGATTTTCTCAACAGCATAACACTCCCCCAGAATGGTGCACAGAGCACTACAACGCTCCCCCAAAAAAGGGCAAGGAGTGCTAGCGCTCCCTACTCATGGGTAGGGGAGTGCTGCCCAAGATTTCCTCAAAAAATCCCAGGGCTCCCCTAGAAGGGTGCACAGAGTGCTACAACGCTCCCCCAAAGAAGGTTAGGGAGCGCTAGCACTCACTGTCAGTGGGTGGGGGAGCGTTGCCCTTCAAAATTCATTTTTAAGTGGTTTTCTCAAGGGAAAAGGCTTTGTACTCTTCATCAAATGACATGTACTTCTTTAACCAATCTCTTAGGGTGTCTTCAAGTTTTCCTTGTGATGTCGTTCGAGACACGACATAGGCAAGATGAATGTTTGATGTCTGCGACACTTGCAACACTTGTAATGACAACAGTAGGTCATCATTGAAGTGATTAATTTTGATGTGTAACAGATTGCCCCCAAAAGTGCAAATTTAAAAGACAAAAACTAATGACTGAAGTACTTTGTAGACTTTTTCGAGCAAGGGTATGGACTCAGAGAACCTGGTAGAAGTTGCACACAACCATCAAACAAATATTATGATATGCTTCAAACCCAAGGAAGGCATACCTATGCTTGGATGACAAATACTTTCAAGGTATGGCCACCATAAGATACACTACGGATCCATAATTATATTAACAAAGAGTACAGCCACCAAAGATACAATGTGGATCTATACTTCCATGACATGAACTGGTCGTAGCCACAAAAAATACACAGTGGATCTATGAGACAACAAGACATAGCCCAATACAAAGTGGATCTATGTGACAGTATATGTGTCAATATTCAAAAGAAACTTCATCGCAACCTGGGTAAAGTACATATTAGAGTGATCACTCAAAAGAAACTTCATCGCAACCTGGGTAAAGTACATATCAGAGTGATCACTCAACCCAAGGTTTTATTACCGATCCCTATGTGGTACGATTCTAACCATGTGAATAGATGTCTTGATGTCGAACATGGTAGAAATCGCTTGATTACCGATCAATGAGGTAAACCGTTAACAAGTGTGAGGGAAATCACCATTGATATTAATGATTCCCAAGGTACCCTAGTACATTCCAGCGAATGTGAATAAATGAGATGAATTCCAACATCTGTGGAATCACCCGATCAAAGGTCAATTATGTAAACCCACTATCGGAAGCGAGAAGGCCTACCATTGAGCCATGCAGGTCCCAAGGTACTAACTGGTTTATAAGTCTAGTTCCCAGATAATGTGTTGAAGTCAACAGGAACAGACTTGTTGAAGGAGGGCCTTGATGTATCCCTGATCAACGACATGAAACTGATACAGAGATGTAAATTGGTGGATCAAATGAACATGGACTGACACGGGTATTGAAATAGGAAATTTGTGATAGTTGACTCTCGAGGCAGATACTTCCCTTGAACACTTAGGCACAACAGCAGAAACATGACATGGACCAAAACATGATGATACAATGGATACTTTCGTCAGGTGACCCAAAGGAGTAAAGAAACTCAGAGGATTGGTTCAGTGCAGAGGTTCAGCGGATTAAAATGTATGAAAAGACAAAGTGTCGTGTTCAAGGGCGACCGTAAGAGTGAATTGTGTTGTTTTCAAAAACTGCTTGGCTTGCTTCCTTCAAATTTTCCCCCCATCCAGATAGACGAGTACCTCTTTTTAATTTAACAAGCTTGAGGAGGATAACACATGCTCGATATAAATCACCTTCGGTAAGTCCCTCTCCCTTTGTTTAACAAACTGGAAGAAGTAAGGGTTCGGTCTCATATGGGCCCTTCAATGTATGATTGTTTAACGAGTCCAGAGAAGGTAAACTCGATGATTTTTCATGTTTAGAGAGTCTAAAAAAAACTTAAAGACGACTCCAATGTTATCCTTTTTCGTAATGTTAGTCTTGCGAGGCCGAAAAAAAGATAAATTATCACTCAAAAGACATCCTTTCAAACCTTTTAACAAGTGGGAAAGGAAGCAAGATCGCTCGACAATCTCGACAATCTTTTCATGTTTAGAGAGTTTTAAAAGAGCTTAAAGGAGACTCCAAGGGGTTCCTTTTTCGTATAACCTTCACGAGTCCAAAAAACTGATAAAAGTATACTCGGTTACATCCTCATGTATTTACGAGCACGAGAAAGAACAAAGACTAAGCTCGGTAACTTATTCTCATGTATTTACGAGCATGAGAAAGAACAAAGACTAAGCTCGGTAACTTATTCTCATGTATTTACGAGCACAAGAAAGAACAAAGACTAAGCTTGGTAACTTATTCTCGAGTATTTACGAGCACGAGAAAGAACAAAGACTAAGCTCGGTATTGGTTTCATTTTTACACAAGATTGAAACAAAATTAAACGTATGCTTGAAAATTCCCAACATAATTTCCAAAGGTAGGGATACCCATGGATGGTTGGTACTCTACCCCCAACTTGAAAAGCTAGCGGCATAACTCCAGAATGATAATCAAAGGCTGGAGACATGCCCCCCAAGCTTAAATTCATTCATCAACTTTGAGGTTGTCACCAATTTATGTACTAGATGAAGAAAAAGGATACAGGGGGATGAAATGAAGGTTAAAAAACAAGACCTAACGAAAGACTCGACTTGGTATGAGAGGCGATTGTTTCATTTTTTAATGAGATTGACACAGTAAAATAACTATGCTCAAGGATCCGGGTTCAATCACCAGATTTTTGTTTCATTTTTTAATGAGCTTTCTACAGAGAGGAAAACTCTTCTCATAGACCTCTCCTTGATCATGGCTTCCAAGAGGATAATTCTCTGGAAGGAATACATGTCAAGGGACAAACTTCAATCATGGATTCCAAGAGATCTTCACTGGACGGAAGAAAAACACTCTAGAAGGAACACATGTCGAAGTCTCTGATAGGGGTAAGGATATCAGGCTCTAAAGACCCTACCAAAGAGATCACCATGTCAATTGTCGGATCTAAGCCATCGAAAGTTGAAGTCATGGGAGACAATGCCACATAATTGACATGTGGCAGGAGTGATATCAATGGCATATAAGACATGTTTAGGGAGGTCATTGGGTTGGAAATCAAGTTAGGACCAACGCATGAAAGTTGATCAATAGCCACAATTCTTCCATTGTGAGGGAAAGATATCACACGGAAAAAAGTTGACACAATAGATTTCATGGAATAGACATAATATCACCCAAGAAGTAAATTGAAATCCAAGGGGTCTTGGACTACCATAACATCAATAAAGACAGTTTTCCCCCCAACGTTATGTGAAACTGGGGAAGGATCCCTAAAGGGTGACTAGTTCTTCTGTTAAATGTGAACGGAGTCTGGGTAACCGGCACAAGCTGAGGATAACCCAAAGTTTTCCAAGCAATAGAGGACAAAATACTAACGGATGAACCTTCATCTATCAACGCATGAGGAACGTCCCGACCACAAACCTGTACTATAATCTTGAAAGGAATGTGAGAGGGAAGACGAGGTCCAGTTAGCACACCCTAATCAAAAAGGATGGTCTCATTACTTGGAGGGGGTTTCGCGGGAGAAGGAGGAATACCCCCCAGCACGATAGATTATGTATCAACGAGAAAAATGTGGGAAGAATCGGGTTTACTCTCTAGCAGGAGAGTAGGATCGATTGATAATGACATCAAATCGACCGCTTGGATTTCATTCTCAAAGGGGAGAATGGGGTCGACAACTGGAAATGGATCGACCGCTTGGGTTGCACTCTCTAACGGGAGAGTGGGATTGACCAAAGATGGGATCGGATCAACCACTTTGTCAATTGGTTCAACTAAGGATGTGACCATATTGACGACATGATCAACCAAACTGACCGAGGAAGGGACCGGAACAACCACTTTGGCACTCGTCAGAGGAGGAGTGGGATTGACCACATTGGCAAGCTTCAGATGAAGGGTGGGACTAACCAATGACGGGACCGGATCAGTCACTTGTGGTTCACTTTTCAGATGAAAAGTGGGGCTGATAGATGACGGAATTGGATCAGCTACTTTGGTTAGTGGTTCAACCGAGGATGAAACTAGATTGACCACCTGATCAACCGGACTGACCAGGGATGGAACCAGATTGACCATTCCATCAACTAATGATGGGTTGGGGGAAATCTTATGATAACCAGTTGGGAGTTGAAGATTTTCCAAAAGAGAAGAAGCCTCGTCCATATGAGGACAAAGGTGAGAATAATGATCACCTTCACATAACATACAAGGAAATTTGATAGTTGTCTTCTTCTTACCAACCTTAATGTCACTAATTGACGGGGTCTCACGAGCATGTCAAGCAGGGGTTGATGATGTGGATGACCACATTTCTAAGACCTTGGGAAGACCAGGGAAATCCCTTATAAAGTGGTCACCCTTACAAAGACTGCAAGGGAATTTGGGTTTCAGATTCTTCATTTTAATCTTGTTGACCTCATCAACACTCCCAATACTATTAACAGTAGTTGGTTGCTTGGATCCAACATCTGATGTAGTTGGAGGCTTGGTCCTTTTCGGGTTCTTCTTCTTCTTCTCTTTCCGTTTATTCTTCTTCTTATCAACCTGGCTACTCACTTTAGAGATTTTACTAGGCGAAGAAGGAGAAAGGAAGAAGACTTAATGGGTGAAGAAGGTGAAAAGTCAACATGAGGTTGATGTGTGGGTGGTGTACTTACACTTGAAGCATTAGGTGCAGCTGAAGAACTGGGAAGATTCGATATCACCGAAGTGGGGAACAACCAAACCAGTAATCCGATGGTGAGTCCCAAAAGACTCAGTGTGGCAATGTATGGAGGACCGATGTTTCCAAAAGAAGGAAAGATGAAAGGCTCCCCGGGACAAGGGGTTCCTCCATTGGTACTCCCAGGAGTTGATTCCATTAACACTGACTCGACCTAAGGTCCACTAAGTAAAACAAACAACACATGCTATGAATCTAAGAAGCAAACAATCAAACAAAAGTTCTCACAATGAAACCACTAGTTGGTGATGAAATCCAACGTCGTGAGATCAATTTAGGAAGGGGCGGGGATAGAGAAGGTGGATCAGTTACGTTGGCGACCTACTTAACGGACTTACACCTTGGTGCAAGCTTCCACATGGTAATTGTGGATTTACTCTCCAAGGAGCCCGGGTGAGTTTGACCAACGTCTGTTCCAGGTACAGTGAGACTTCTCTTCACCATCACCTTGTGTAAATACCCTAAATATTATGGCTACTAAGGACACCAACTCATAGTCAACCCCTAGGTGGCTACAGTCGACAGTCCAGTCCAAACATATGGGCAGGATAACAAGTCCGAAATCCTTCAAGAGAACTGAGGACAAGTGGACCGGTAGAACTCCAGAGGACCCCGAACAGATTCGGAATTCATGAAGCACTGAGACCAAATGAAGACATTTGAGCCTCAAGAAGAACCCCCAATATACGATCTGACTACTACGAATGGTTAAACCACGGAGGGATAATCTCCATAACTCTCCCGAACGCGACCTCGTGTGTAACCCCTGTGTGAGAGGGGGATCCCAGTAAGCTTATACGAAAATTGGATTTTCTCTCCCTATCGCAAGATGCTAAGTTTGTTTGACAGATTTGGAAATTTATCATTTCAACCTATTCCAAAGCCCTACACCTTAAACTGATGTAGGTTTGCTAAGAGAAAATGTAAAAATGTTTGATAAATTATAGTTTAGCATTGATTTTAGTGGTTGTTGTTTACTCAAGAGTAAAATGGCATGGATTAAATGATGTTTTGACCGACTCTAAACCATGCAAAGAAATGAGAATGAAAATATTTCAATTTGATGAAAGCTATATGACGAGAACAAGAAAACTTTTATCATTCCCAAATGCACAATGTCCCAAAATGCCAAAAACATACAATTTCACTACTTCAAATGCAAATTAGTTTCACTACCCAAAATCAAGAATGCATCTATATTATTTGCTTGATTCTAATGTATAAAGAAAGTAAATACAAATCCTTCAATGCTCCACAACTTTCAATCAAAATAAAGAGTCATATGCATATGCAAAAGACACGAAGCGACAAAGGTTTCAAACAAAGCATGCACTCAAAGCAATGAGAACTGAAATAAAACAAGTAGAAACTTGTTCTAACAAGAACTCAATTAAGGATTCAACAAATTACAAACATTTAAGGAGTACAAGAAAATGCAGAGAAGAATCCAAGAAAAGACAATGAGAAAGAGAAATCACTCAAATTGTCCCGACAAAACAAGCAGCTAGAAAGGGAAATTTCACATTTCGGAAGAAGTTTCAAGCTCCAATAAAGACAATAAGGGATGATAATCACCAAATATCAACCTAAATAACTTCACAAACCAATCACAAATTCTGGGTAAATACTTCCACAAAACAAGCTGAGGAAATATGAGCAGAAAAGGGCAAAAATCCTCTAAAAAGGAGACCAACGCTCCTTTTCTCAAGGGTACAGAGTGTTTCAGCACTCCCTAAATCACTGTAGTGGAGTGATATCACTCTGATATGGCCTACAGGGGAGCGTTGGTCCACCCAGAAATTCAAAAAACAGTAAAAAAAAATGAAGAAAAACTCACCCAGAATGCATAAAAATTGGTGAAATTGCTAGTGAAGGTAGGAGAAGGCTAATGGATGATGATGAAATAGTAAAAGTGATCTAAAAGGTGGGAAAATATAAGTAAATACAAGATTAATTGCTTGGGAAAAATGACCTCAAAGATCAAATGGAACAGTGGATGGATCTTTGAATTTCCTTACAACAGCTTTCATTCAATCAGATAAATGAAAAAAGCAGTAGATCGACTCCAAATCTCAAAGAAGAAGAATGACTCAAAGTAAGGAAGGAAGATGTCAAAAATCCAAACAAAACATCATCAATTCTTAGAAATCAAAATGTTGGAGGCCAAAACAAAGACACCCTAAGATGGTAATAACCTTGAGTAGATGAAAAAGCAAAAAACTAGACTCGGAGATCAACTCCCAAAAAGATTTTTAGCAGAAAAAGACCAACACTCTGGTGTCAAGGGTACCAGAGTGTTGCATCCCTCTGTGGGAACCTACAAGGAAGTGCCAACGCTCTGGTGGTAGAGGCAGGGGAGTGCTAGGCTCTCAGAAGAACAAAATATTGCCCAAAACTCAAAAAAACTCGAAAATCCAGAAATTCAGTGTGTATGGGATGAATCCAAGAGCCAACAACACATCTAAGAATCAGAAACACAGCATGAATAAGGTCTAAAGGTGAGCAGAGGATAAAACAATACTGAAGAAGGAAACCAAAACTAAAAGCTTTGCTCCCTAGTGGAGTCGCCAAATTTTGTTACAGGAAAATCCCCTTGCGGACATGTGGATTCCCTCTTGGATCCTAAATATATAAGATCAAGACAGAAAGGTGCTAACTTTGGTCACTGACATCCCTTTAAACCTAGCTAAACTAATCTATAGAGAAGAGGAAGAAGATGTACCTTTTCACGATGTTTGTCCTCGCCCAGTTCCAAGTTGAGCTCTGATCCACAAGCTCTTCAACAGATCCTGCAATCCAATCAAAGACAAAGCATGCTTCCTATTCTGCTATGATTAGTTTGAAACTAGATCTATACATTAAAGACAAGTTCATGTAGGTATACACAATCTTTAAGGAAATAGGCCAAGCACATGTATTAATGAGAACTCAATAGAGATACTTACAGACCTTTGATGCAGATACAATAGCCTCACCAAGCTCTCCTTGTCCAACCCCTTGCTCAAATGATCCACAAACAAAATGACTATGTTTCACTGATTATCTCCCTTGTGAGATCATAAGTTTGATGCCTTCAATGTCTCTCCCTTCCTTATGAGATCATAAGTTAGGTATTTCTCAATTTCTCCCTCTCCCTTTCACCATGAGAAGGCCTCCTTATATAAGCTTGGAGAGACCCAACCACCTTAGAGATTCTTGGGATAGGTTGAGGATCCTTCTCCATCAGTTGTGGATCTTCCCTAAGATCCAGCCTTGACCTCAGATTCGAATCCAACCAACTCCAAAGATGAAGGGATTTTCCCCTGATTTTCTCAACAGCATAACACTCCCCCATAATGGTGCACAGAGCGCTACAATGCTCCCCCAAAGAAGGGTAAGGAGTGTTAGCGCTCCCTTCGAGTGGGTAGGGGAGTGCTGCCCAATATTTCCTCAAAAAATCATAGGGCTCCCCCAGAAGGGTGCACAGAGTGATACAATGCTCCCCCGAAGAAGGTCAAGGAGTGCTAGCACTCCCTATCAGTGGGTGGGGGAGCGTTGCCCTTCAAAATTCATTTTTAAGTGGTTTTCTCAAGGCAAAAGGCTTTGTATTGTTCATCAAATGACATGTACTTCTTTAACCAGTCTTTGAGGGTGTCTTCAAGTGTTCCTTGTGATGTCGTTCGAGACATGACATAGGCAAGATGACTGTATGATGTCTGCGACACTTGCAACACTTGTGGCTAAAATTTGACACTTGTAATGACAGATGTAGGTCATCATTGAAGTGAGTAATTTTGGTGTGTAACAATCCCCGATGCTCCGATTAAACAATAAAGTGTTGATTAAAGCATTATAATACAATAAATAAATAAACAAAACTTAAAATAAAACACATCGACCCAGGCTTTGTTCGTTGATGTTAAGGGTTTAGTCCTAATACTTCCTAGTGATCCAATGACTAGTAATAAACATTGTCTCACAAATCCAAATGATCATAATTGTCTTTACTTTCATTAATGGCTCTGTTACTACTAGTATGAGTCTTAAATGAACATTAATGAAGCATTGGGTTAAGATCTATGACACATTAATTCATCCCAATTCACGCATAAACTCACTAAACATGCCTAATTCGTATAACAAACCCCAATTTTGTAAGCGTAGAAGCCTTAACCTACACTAAACTTTTTCAGTTTTTCTTCCCCTGGTTAGTATTGGTGTTATGGTATCAATTTAATAGAGCCTGTTAATTATTTTTGAAAATAAACTTATATTTCGTTATTTGTTTTGCGGGAGTTTTCAAGACAAGATTATGTGAAAAGGAAAGGTGAAGCAACAGAAGGATAAAGAAGATGAAATTGAAAGAAAACCCAACTCAACATTTTTCTCTGACATGACAATCAAGACAAGCGAGAGAAACAATATAGAATGGAGCCAATTATACAAATTTGTCGAAGAAGGAGATTTCATACAAGAAAACAAGTCAAATGAAAATGACTTGTTGACATCAGAGGATCTGGCCTTCATAAGATTGCTACTAGACCAGCCATACTACCTACTATGACATGGTAAAGTGGATAATCTCCCATACAGATATTTCTACATGCACAATTGTCAATTCATTTCGACAGATAGTTGGTTCTTTCATTGTAATATTCCCTCTTGGACTATTGTTATGTTTTATTATGACAGTTGTTGTGTTTGGTACTTTTTTTTGGTTTGGAAATTTTGTCAAACTGTTTGCAGAATGCTCAAATACCATTGTAAATCCCTTTTTGTTGTTGATATGAATTTATGAGTTTATTTGTTTCCTTGATGCAAATGTCAAGTTCCATTTTTTAGGGTTGCTCATAAGTTTGTTTACTTTTGTTATGGTTTTTATTGTTTATTGGTTTCAAAACTCTTTTTACAAATAGTTACACAACAACCATAATCCTTTGGCACACAAAGAATTTATTGGCATTCAATATAAAGAAAACAGAGATCACATTCACCAATGATAATAGTTCATTCCAAATTGTAACAACAGAGTAAACCCAGCAACATAATCTAGTTATTTTACCTTTTTTTTACCTATAGATGATATGCTTTGGACAACAACTAATATCTAAGACTCCTTTGTATTTCTGGTAGCAAAGATACACCAAGAACAATGGTGGAATGACACAATGTGTTGAGCAAATGAAAGTAAGTAGAAGCAGCTCCTCTAGCAATGGTTTTTTGCTGGTGAAGAATGGAATGGCCCTCTCTTAGGCTCCCACAAACTGTCAAAATAGGGCATGGTCCCCCTTATGAAATAAATCAGCAACAAATTGGTCCACTTGCTTATACCACGAGCTGTCAGAACTGATGCATCCTCTCCTCCAAGCCACACGATTTTTTATGTGGGTGTTTGATCTTCCTTAAACCCTTTGACCTGCATACAAGAGGTGTGCCTCCTTTATAGAAATCCCACTATCTGGAAATGGAGGATTTGACTACCACAATCACCATAAACCCTGCAAATTCCCACACTACTTAGCAAAAATGATATATCTTCCTTTTGCAATGAAAACTTGTGAGGAAATTGTATGATCTCTCCAACTGATTGAGTAGGGTGGATAATTTCAACAAAAAAAAACAATCTCCTTAAGGGTTTCAACCGAAAACCCTCGAAAATCCACTAAAGCTCTCCAAATCAATATTAGAAAATAATCATGCATAATGAGAGAATGAGCTATCATTGTACTTTTATATCCCTTTTTCTTTTTTCTCTTTAATATTTAATTATAAAGTAATTTTATAAAATCTCCTTTTAATATTTATCTCAAAATCACTTTATAACACCCTTTTAACTCACAAAAGTGATTTATGCTATTTAAAAACATTTCCAAATCACTTTTCATCCTCCCAACATTTAAAGCTTTTCATCTTGATTCCAACAAGCTATTACACTAAGGTGCCCCCCTTAATAGTTTAATAAAATTAGTAACCTTAGTGAAATCAATTAAATAATGCCCAATACCACTCCTAGATTATAGGAATGGTCAAAATGCATCATAATTGAAAACTGACTGCGCATGAATGATATCAATGATGAAAGATGATAAACGGATGTGGTTGGGTGACATATAGCTCTTATAAACCATCTGAGCTCACTGGTAACATCAAATTACCCCTCTGATTAGGCTAACACAAACCCAAAAATTCATTTACGATTGCAGAGCTAGAGAACCCGAAAATGGGGACATTACAGTCCTCCCTTCCCAAAGATTGCTTGTCCTCAAGCAATGCCATCACAACCCTTCAATCAACAAGTTGAACCAAACTAAAATTTAGAATGATCCCAAGGTCCCAAACCAACTTGGAAGATGTAAAGGACCCTCTACTCAAAACATTGTCCTACAAAGTACTAACACAAGAGGCCACTTGAATACTACCGATAATTAGAGCAATCATACATGCAAAAACTCGGTCAACCCCTCAAAGAATTTCTCTTCTAGAAAACCAATCCAATGCACCATAGGAGTAAACTCCTAAAGGTAAAAATTGTCTCCCTCGTCTTCATTAATTTCTAAACTACCAAACAATGTAATCCCAGGGTCCCAAGCTAGTCTTAGAAAGGAACCACCATGTCAACATTGCGCCACTCTGATCATAATGGTCTGACTCTCGTGTCCAAGTTGCATTCTCCTCTCATGGAACCCCAAGTTGAAATACATGTAAGGATTGAACCCACTACCATGAATCATATCATGCAAAGGCATCTCACTGAAGTCAAAGTCTTCAAATCCACTGGTGGACTCGATCTTGGGTATCAGAAAACAAAATATGTTTAGTTATATAGAATAAGTCCCATCATCTCCTCTCATGATAGTCCAAAAGTGAAACAAATCAATCACTATCACATCTCTTCCAACCATTATCAAACTTTGAAGTAGTCTACAAATAAAATAACTTCTTGAATCACACTTCCAAGTTAGAAGTCCACCATCCCCAATACCTACTAACTCTTGTTGTGCTACACGGATAACCACTGGAATCCAAATAATCCAAGTCTTTGATTCTTGTTTTTCTATACAATCATTTGGTAGAAACAAAGTAGGAGACCTCATGATACAATCCTTAAGAAAAAAGGATGGGACAACATTATGAACCAACATATTGTCCTCACAAAAATATGTCTCCTCTCTTCACACAGATTATCAACAACAATCTCCACATCACCACTATATACCATTGTATCATTCCACTCCCTTTTAATCTTATCCTTTGCATTTTCTCCACTAATGTCATCTGAACCTGGATCCTAGATTGATGTATCCACATTTGTAATATACCCATTCCTACAATCAGTGGAAACATACACTTCCCTGTGGACTGGTCCACAAGGTATATGCTCAGCTATCTCATATGTAGTTATAACTTGAGCCTTCAATGGGCTCTCCAAAAGAGGTGGTTCGTGATCCCCATGATGCAAACTATGTGTATAATCAAAAATTTCTTAATCATACCTCTCTTCAAGCCCTTGCAAATCTAATTGCCCCTCCTCCTTGACCATCCCAAGAGTCTCTTCTGTCAAATCCTAAGTACCACTAGCATCCTCATGTGTTATGAATGCCATAGATGACTGAGTCTCTGATGTGGATGATGAAGAATGTGCCAAACTCAACTCCACACAAAGCTCATCAACCTGAATTTTTTATCTTGAAGGGCCATCTGAGTGATCTTCAAAGAATCCTTCATAACCTGAAGCTCATGGATAAGCTTCTCAACTTTCTCTTCTTTCCCTTTTAGTGCATTAAAATAAATATCATCAAACATAGGAAGATGATCTCTATTTGAAAGTAGGTGTATTTAATTAGATTCCATCACCAACGACACTTCTCTAAGTGCTTGAAAATATGCAAGGAAAAGTTTTCCTTCAAAATTCTTATGTGTCCCTGGAGGCTCTTCCTTCCAACAACAATTTTCCATCAACTTATGAGTATCATCCAAATGTTGTATGGTTGCAATGATCATGTCTTCCCTTACCTTCAACTGCCATGCCAAATGATGGGACTCATGGGAACTATCATCTTCATACAAATTTTACGATTTGTATTCATAGTCATGCTTCCCAAAATCTGCTTCCTCTTTTTCATCCTTCCTGCATAAATTCCAAGAAATTAGATCAACATCCAAAGGAAGTTTACCCAACACAAATCTTTATCATGATTAGGTACTAACATACCCAAATCATCATAATCACCATATGTGCAATCAACATGCCCATCATAAGCACTGGAGTTATCGTCCTCATAGGATAGCTCTAATGGTGTATGAAAGGTTGTTGTTTTGTCAACCCCATTGCACATATCCTCAACCAAAACAGATGAATGCACTTCCAAGAATTCATCCTTGGGTTCTGTCAAAATTCCATCACGAGGTGAGGCATTCACGTCACCAACCACTTCATATTTGAACCCTTCTTTTTTCTTCCCAACTAATAAGTGATGCTCCAACAACTCATGGTGCTCTAACAATTTTTTTAGATTCTTTTGATATTCTTGAGAAACTTGTAACAGTTATGCCAATAGTTCTTGATTTGTCTTCATCTTCTTAAGCAGCTAAATGCAACCTAAGTTACCACTACTGAAATTGAAGGGTATAAGTGTTGGTCACTTATCGGAAACAATCAGAAATATCTTTCAATGATTTCCCCCTCAGGCTGGCAGGATGCACAGCTCTGATACCACTATAATATCTCCTCTTGGACTATTGTTATATTTTATGCCGACTGTTGTTGTGTTTGGTACTTTTTTTTGGTTTGGAACTTTTGTCACACAATTTGCAGAATGCTCAAATACCACTGTAAATCCCTTTTTGTTGTTGATATGAATTTGTGAGTTTATTTGTTTCCTTGATGCAAATGTCAGGTTCCCTTTTTTAGGGTTGTTGATAAGTTTGTTTACTATTGTTATGGTTTTCTTGTTTATGGGTTTCAAAACTCTTTTTACAAATAGTTACACAACAACTAGAATGACTTTGGCACACAGAGAATTTATTGACATTCAATATAAAGAAAACAGAGGTCACATTCAACAATGATAATAGTTCATTCTTGATTGTAACAACTGAGTAAACCCAACAACATAATCCAGTTATTTAACCCTTTTCTAACTTGTAGATGATATGCTTTGGACAACAACTAATATATAAGACTCCTATGTATTCTAGAAGCAAAGATACACCCAAAATAGTAGTGGAATGGCACAATGTGCTGAGTAAATGAAATTAAGTAGAAGCAACTCTTGTAGCAATGATTTTTTGCTTGTGAAGACTGGTATGAACCTCTTATGGGCTCCCATTAACTGTCAAAATAGGGCACGGTCCCCCTTTTGAAATAAATCAACTACAAATCAGTCCTCTTGCCTATACCACGAGTTGTCAAAACTGATGCAAACTCTCCTCCAATCCACACAATCTGTTATGTGGAGGTTTGATCTTCCCTAAACCCTTCAACTTGCATACAAGAGGTGTGCCTCCTCTCTAAAATCCCACTATCTGGAAATGGAAGATTTGGCTGCCACAATCACCATGCAAATGCCCACACTACATAGAAAAAATGATAGATCTTCATTTTACAATCAAAACCTGTGAGAAACTTGTATGATCTCTCCAACCGATTGACTTGGGTGGATAGTTTCACCACCGAAAACAATCTCCTCAAGGGTTTCAACCCAAAACCCTAAAAAAACCACTAAATCTCTCCAAATCAATATAAAAAAATAATCATGCATAATGAAAGAATGAGCTCTAATTGTACTTTTGTACCCTTTTTTTCTTTTTTTCTCTCTAATATTGAATTATATTTTAACTTTATAAAATATCCTTTTAATATTTCTCTCAAAGTCATTTTATAACACCCTTTTAACTCCAAAAAGTGATTTATCTTATTTAAAAACATTTTCAGGCACTGAAAGTCACTTTTCATCCTCCCAACATTTAAATCTTTTCATATTGATTCCAACGAGCCATTACACTAAGGTTCCCCCCTTAATAATTTAATAAAAATAACAACCTTACTGAAATCAGTTAAATAATGCCCAATATCACTCCCAAATTAAGGGAACGGTCGAAATGCATCAGAATCGAAAATTGATTGCGCATGAGTGATTTCGATGATGAAACATGATAAACAGACCTGGTCGAGTGACATATATCTCTTCTAAACCATTTATGCTCACTGGTAACATCAAATTACCCCTATGATCATGATGACACAAACCCAAAAATTCATTTCCAATTGCAGAGCCAGAGAACCCGAAAACGGGGACATTACATTTATGCCCGATGATTGCCAATATGTATAAGTTGATCCCACCCACAACCAATCTAGATAATAATTTTACTAAAGAATTTATTCAAAACGAAGTTGAAAATGATGAATCGCAGATCGTTGATTTAATTAGAGAATGGTGGAATGATCCTGATTCTTTCAAAATCATAAGAGACAAGATTTACTCTATCCCGAGATTAAATAAATCCCTCATGTTGTTGCCATCATGCTATGTCATCTATATGGTGAAAAAGACTCCTCTAAATTTAAGTTGGGTCGACCCCCTCTTATCCATCAAGTTCTCACAGGGAAAATCTTTAATTGGGCGCATATCCTTTTTGCTAATATCAAACATGAGGTTCAAAAATCTCAGGAGGCACATCTAGGATATTGCCCATAATTTTTTATTTATTCTTATCTGACCGATGTTGTTTGTGCAATTACCCATTTTCTCCTTTTAGCTTGGAATTGGTCTCCTTCTGAAGAGGCAGTTCACCTATACTGCTCTAAAATGTGGGCAATTAATTGCAAGAATTTTTTCTATGACATCTATAATTTCTTCATGATCCCTCTACATTTGCTTTTAAAAGATCATCCAACCCCTAGATTCACTCAGGAAGCCATGAATACTAACAAAGAAATTGTTGATTGGTTTGTGGATGAGGAATTAACATACATCAGAATTTATGGTTGTGAAGGGGCTCCCCATCTCTTGCCTAGATATGTCCCAGACATGCTAGCTTTGAGAGAAATTGCATACCATATTGTCAGTATCGGCATTGCTCCATTCCTTTCCATAAATCAAAAAAAGAAATGGCCTACATTTCCAATTTCACTAGGCATTTTCACTTTACTAAATGCAAAACATGCTCAGAAGGAAGTGGATCAATTGAATGGAATTTAGCTAGCCCAAGATAATTTCAAAAAACATGATCCAACAAGAGATTGTTTAAAAACATTGTGTTGTGGTCAAGAGTAAATCATACATCCATGAGGATGATGCACTTGATATTGTTTTTCAGAAAGCCATAATTTTTCATGAAGTATCTCAGAGAATTGATGCTATAAGAAAGAATTCCAATTTTTCAAACTTGATTGATTGCCAACTTAAAAGGAAGAAATCCTTCCTTAAGGAAAAGAATCAAAACCAGGGTATTTAAGCAATAGATATTGATGAAGATGAGGATAAATTATCCAAGTCGGAAACTAAACAAGATCACAACACTTCAACAATGGATTAACAAGTAGATGGACATGATCAACAAAGGACTACAACATGGGAACATGACTTGAGAAAAACAACAATATAGACTCCCATCAAAACTCCCAAAGTCAGTAAAGAGTTTAACACCAACATTGATATGAAACACTCTCAAACAATAGGTATTCCTATTACTGCTCTTATTGATACTACCCACATAACTATCATTCCAGATAGAATGGTTACAACCTCTTTAGATATTGATAGCCTCCAACATATTCAATATATTGTTTCATCCTTGGATAATTATTCTTGTGATGACAAGACCAAGACCATTATTAAGAGAATGACTAAAAGAAGAAAGACTACTCACCACGAGGAAGTCACACATGAAACAATTCAACTCTGGGGTGTTGCACATTTAAATGATGGAGAATTTGCAGAGGAAGTTGTTGATGCCTTGAGAGTGATTGCCAATGCAAACAAATTCTTTGTAAGTAAACTGTCTTCCCAATTAAAACAAGAAAGGAAAAAAGTGGAAAAGTTGCAGGAACAATTGAAGTCACAGCAAAACATTTCATCACGGGAACATGAATCCCAGCTGAAGGATCTTTTAGAAGAAAATAAAATCTCTGTAGATACCATTGTACAGTTGACAACCAAAATATGTGAGATTAAAGTTGAACACAACTCACAGGTGGATATGTTTCTTAATGAGAAAGAAAAATTGAGCAAAAGTTATGAGAATCAAGTAGATACTCTGGCTGCTCAGTTATAAGAAACAAAAATCAAATTTGTGATTTTTGAAACTTTAAATAAAGAAGCAACGGAGTTGAGAAACAAACTAGCTTCTTTACAAGAGTTACTTTACACCAAATTGTATAGTATCAAAGAACATCATGAACAAGTACTTTGGTTCTCTACAGGGTCTCAAGCATAATTTGAAAAACAAAAGGAAGCACAAGCTTTATTTGAAAATATGAAAATCTGGGAAACAGAGGGAGTCGATCTTCCTCGAGGTTGCTCCATATTCTCCAAAAAAGAAAAACTACAAATTCAAGCATCACTTGACTCCTGACACAAGGAAACAATCAAGAGTTGCTCAGACTCGTGGGATATAGCTCTAGATATAATTGATTATTATAATATGCCTCATGTGCAGTTTATGAGCCAATCTGTACCTTTGTTTGATTGTCTAAACGTTGTGCAACAACATATTTGTTCAAGGACAGATGGGATTACTCAACTTAGTTTCTAGAATATTGACAATGTTACACAGTTCATCACTCGTCCTGCAAAATGTTACAAATCCATTAATGATTTCCTGTTGAAATTCAAATATGGTCATGGGGAAATATTTAATAAAATTATCGATGCAAGTTGAATGAGGAAGTCCCCAAGCCACCATTAATTGCACTAATATTAAACAAAGTTCTCATATGGCAAAGTCAAGTGCAGATGCAAGAGGGAAAAGTCAACAAAGGAGTTGTTAGTGTTAAGGAGAACATCTCTCCTTAATATCAGTTAACAAATCAAATCATTATCTGGACCTATCAGTTTGATCAAATCGTGGAGATAGTTCTAGGATTTAGCACCTTTTTCTTCTATTTATTGTAATTCTATAGAAGGAACAAAGGGTTGGAAAATATGGAGAAAAAGACTAAGTGCACTATTGCCAGGTCTATTTTGTAGATTTGAAGACTAGTGTTGGCGGATTTTTACTGTATTTTGTGTCTAGTACTATTATTCATGCATAAAATACAAATTTTTCAAGCCATCATTATCTGTCTCTCAGATTTATTTAGTGAATGACTATTTATATTTGTTGTCTTTGCACTTTTGTTAGAGTACTTAAAAATGTATTATGTTATTTCATTATTAATTTGATTTGATTAGAACATAAATGGATTCAGATATGAGTATACATGTTCATGGTGTCTTTGTAACTATTTACTAAGTGAATCATTGATGTGTATTTGTTTTAACTGTTGTATGATTATGTGAACTATTTCCATAGTTTGTTAGCTTATCCTTATCTCATGTTAAATCCATGATATTCAATTATAACTGAGTGTGAGTATACATATTTGTACTTTTGTTAGTAACTAATTATTGATTTAAAGTTTATGTGTATTTGTTTGAACAATTATCAGGTTGTACAAATTGTTTCTGTAGCTTGATAGTCTATCCTTACTTCATATTCAGTTTATGTTATTCTTCTTGCTCCCAACTGAAATGCTATGAACTACTTATATATCCCAGTTAATATAGTGTAGCTTTAGAATAGAGTTAGATTAGTTCTTTCTTTTTCTGTATATTAGCTTAAAAGGGCTTCAACAAAAGTCTCCTTTCGAGGTGCAAATCCACTCAGTGGCAACCAAGCCCACATACCGGTGACGATCGCCATCCCAAATGGGTATAAACCTAATTGAGGCCTTGATTGGGTGATTTCTCCATGTTGTTTGCCAAGAATTTTTCTAGACATCAACACCAAGGAGGGGGTCCTCTGAGTAATCTACTAGTTCTTCCTCATCACAGCCATCCTTGCATGACTTGGAGTTAGGTCTGTATTCTCTACGAAGCGTCAGCCACTGACGTCATGCGAAGGATCTGCAAAACCCCTAAATTCCTAAAATTGTAGAGCCATCCAACTCTTATCGAGTTATAGATTATATATTATGTACTTTATTGTCATGTGATTCTTTAGTGATTTCTTGGAATTTTTGCTTGTCATTGAATTTTATATATAAGATAAGAAGAACTTAGATCTAGTGGATGTTTATGTATGAAGTTATCTACATGTTATTGAATTATGTGATCCATGTTTATGGGATCATTATTTATAAATTATATATTATGTACTTTTTTTCCATGTGGTTCTTTAGTGATGTCTTAGAATCATTGTTTGTCAGGGAGATTTAAACACACACACATTTTTCGAGGCATAAGTTCTTTAGAAATTTCAGTGACAGAGAAACACCTAGTTCTACACCCCCATCTAACAACAATAGAAGATGGATGTCTTCTACACCCCCATATGATAATAGTGGAAGATGAACGCCTAGTGACAAAGAGACGCCTAGTGACAGAGAGACACCTAGTTATACACCTCTATTGTGATAGGGAGCAATCCCCCACTAACCATGATAAAATCAATGGAAAAACAAACAAAAGATGTTATGGCCATGTTTCTAGATTAGTTATGTATGTCAATACAAACAAGAATGTATGAAGAAGAATGCATGTGGCTAGGTGGTTATTCCCTTTAAGTTGTATTTCATAGGTATCCCTAAGAGAGTCTCAAATACTCCAAATTCTCCAATCCTCTCTTCTAATCTACACCTAATGTGAAACACAAACTTCCTCCAATAATCAAGTATAGAAATCAAGAACTGTCTAAGCATATGAAAAAGTAAATAACTACTCATAACCAACTAATCTTAATTGGCATCAAGTAATAAATCCCTCCATAAATCATGTAATCAACCATGATGAACAAAACGAATTACACATTGATTGTGAGGTAGGAGGGGGAACAAGCAATATTAGCTTTCTCTCTTGCTTTAATTTTTTTCTCATTTCTTTTCTTTCATTTTTTTGATGCTTGCATTTCCTTTTCTTTTTCTACAACCCTCATTAATTGTCAAATTCCTTGTGGGTATTGTGTCTCACAATGATTTATTTTTTTTCGAATCCATTTTGGATCATTTTCTCATAGTCTAGTTTTATTTATAGACACAATCAACTACGTCAAACCAAGTCTCATATAAAAGACCTTTAAATATATTGATTTTGACACAAACTCGTGCATAGGTTGCACATTGCCTCTATTGTTTTAGGACTACAAAAGTGAAATTTTCAAATATGGTTCCGAATCTTTGTTGGAGTTTCCAAGGGCCAAAATTGAAGGGGAAGGTTAGGGATCCTTACGCACATTGAGACTAAGGATATAGATTCCACACATGTATCAAAGTTTAGAAACCATGGTTTCATGGAAAGGTCAACATTGCCCCATAACTAGGGACCATATGGAGAATGCACAATGATAAGTATAGGATTCTTCCAACAATAGGGGCTTCTAGGTTTGATTGACCTAATTGTGAAAATCCACCAAACTTGGCCAAAGATTGCTAAAGTGACAAATCAACCCTGAATTCTTATAAAATGCAATTTGCACCAAAGCTTCTTTTGCCACAAAAAATTAGGAATGTCGGCTAATTTTTTAATGGAACTGTGGTTGGAGGGAGACCAATAACTTAGGCCTATTGGACCCTTTGAGGAATGGGATTCCTCGAAAGATTGTTTTCTAGCTCCTTCATCAACTAAGACACTAAGGCCTACTCCCATCATGAAAGGGTTGTGAAGAATGGAAGAAGGGGAAGCATTGTAACGTCCCTGCTATAATCCCCATTTTAATTAATGCTTAATGTAGACATAATGTATGGCTCTAACCAAGCGATGTATATGCAAATTGTATTTCTGAATTTTAATAAATAAAATGTGATGCCAGTTGTTAGGGGATATGGACATAGATGGGGTTTGATTAATCCACAAGGGAGGGGAGTGTCTAGGAGTGTCTAAGAGGGGCCCAAGGGGAAAATTATCCACGGGTATTAATCCAAACCCACATTCTTGAATTTTATTATGATTATGTATTAAAATTCTATTTTTTGTTTGATTGTGGAAGAGCCCAATCATTGAATTTATGTAAGAGGGTGGGTGTGAGAAGTCATATCCCATAGTTATTATGAGCATGGGACTGAGTACGATTAGTTTTTGGAAGAGTGTAAGTCAAGCAAGAAAGCCAAAGGAGAGGAAAAATTTGTATGGTCAAGAGGGCAGTTTTTAGACAATCATGTTTTTGTTGAACAACAAGCAGAGAATAGAGAAGATGGACATTGGAGCTGAAGCAATAATGAAGGGAAAATTATGGACCATTTGGGGAGCTAAACACTAAAGAAGTAAGTTGTCAAGCTCGCATAAGAACTAGGTTGTCAAGCTTGAAGAGTGAACTCATGTGAGAGTTGCACTATAGCAACAAGCTTGTTTGTTGTTGTTTCCTGGTATCTTTCCTAGCAGTGAGCTCCCTTGAGTTTCTTAGTAGTGAGATTCCTAGTTACCTACGCTAGAGAGACCTTGATAAACAAATGGTATGCCTGATGGATTGAGAGCAGTGAAGGGGTACATTCCTTGGGTTGGGCAGGTCAAGAGGAAGAGAGCTGGTGGAAAATCAGGATAGTTGTAGGAGAATACTAGTGGGTTGTGGGATTTTTTTAGCTATGAGTGGACAGTGAGAGACCACCCTCTTTTGTGGATTGCTAGTCCCAGTTCGGGGGTGACTTGCTATTAAGATATGGAACAACAAGTCTATGGTTGGGTGGAATGTCTATCCCAAGTAGTTGGTTGCACAACTGATTTAAAAGATAAGTGTTTATTTGTTTTATGTGTTATATTTATGAGCTTAATGGTTGTACATTCACTCTGTGATTAATAAGGATTTATATGTTGTTGTGTTGAGTTATTTAAACTACATTCATGTCGATTTTAGCATGTTGTAGATGCATTTAATTAACGGTATCGCACAATAGTTAAATCTGTGTGTAATTCATATCTAGTAAGCTACAGGAAATTAGTTAACATAAAACTTTTAATTTATGTGTAAATCCGCATGTAATGGACCTCAAGTAGGATGGAGAACGTTACAAGCATACCAACCCGAAGAATGAATATTCAAATGAACATGAAGAAATCCAACGCTTCTATAACTCCAATCCTTCGTATCAATGCTACCATTCACGTCTTCTTTCTAATCCTTCTCCATAATTGTGACTAATTTAAGAGATTTGTAGGTGAAGGAAAGAGGGTAAATGATGACGACTAAGGTGAGGAACCCTCGCCCTATAGAATGAGTGATCTTGAACATGTCAAATCCATCCTTCCCTACCCCATTGTTGTTCAATGCTAAAATTCATTGACCTTAAGGAGGACAAGTGGGGAAACATGGTGAGGTTTGACCCACTTATGATATCTTGGGCCCATACATACATGCATCCTACCAATATTTAAATGAAATTCATTGACCTTGAAGAGGAAAAGTGGGAAAACATGGTGAGGTTTGATCCACTTATGATATCTTGGGCCCATACATACATACATACATCATACCAATTATTAAATGAAATTCATTGATCTTAAGGAGGACAAATGGGGAAACATGGTGAGGTTTGATCCAATCATGATATCTTGGGCCCATGCATACACACACACATACATCATACCAATATTTAAATGGTTTCTAATTAAAATACTCATCGACGGTTATAAGTATTTAATTGCTAATTGGACAACATGAGTGGATCCATTAGCGAGGAACGACGAGTTTTTCACTAGTGGGTAATGTTTAATTCACATGAGGGATGTTCCTAAAGCCACGGGGTCAAATGTGTGGTTGCACCAATAGATATTATATTAAATGATCTCATGACTCGTGCACACATAAGTGGATCAAAACTTATCCAGGTGGATCTCGGTGGCCATCCAACTTGTCCATTGAATCAACGTTTATGAGCCTATGGTTTTGATAAACCATGGTATTCACCTTTTTGATGGGGAATGTAATGTAATTCCATCTCCATTTGTAATGTAATGTAATTCCTACAACGTTCATGCACCATATCTCATTAGAACTCTGTAGTTAAGTGCGCTTGGTCTAGAGCAGTACTAGGATGGGTGACCTCCCCGAAAGTTCTCTCATGGGAATTTTTCTCCTCTCATTCTCTCATATATAGTCGAAGTGATCCGGATTTATGAGCGAAACAAAATGAATAACATATTGAATACAATAGCACAGAGATACGAAGAACAACAACAAATATCCAGTGAACAATAACTTATATTGAATAAAGAAAATAGGTTGAAACTGTAAAACTACATAACTGAAAACAACTTGCTCGAATGGTGGTAGTTATCTCTGAGAAGAGATGTGACTGCTATGCGCATTCATCTGAGCACAATGATTACAATGAGGCTCCAAAGACCTTTTTAACATTACTCATGAATGCCAAAACCCTAGACATCCAAAAACCTAACCCTAGGAGATGAAACGCCAAAAGTTGTATGGGCCTCGATGGGCAAGTTGGTACCTCAACTTCCCGAGGGTCGTAACTTTTAAATATGATCTCTGTTTTAGGTGTGTGATAGCCCATTGGAAAGGTGTTTTCGAGAGATACACATTATGCCATCATAATTTGACTATGGTAAGCCCAAAAAACCTTGTTTAGGGCCCCAAAACGGCACTAGAAGTACAAAAAGATGTGTTGACATGAAAACTTCCAAAATAAGCTAGTTGGATTAGGTGGGCGGCCACCGATATCCACCTGGAAGATGTGTAGGGATTCTGACAACCCTGAAAGTGTAGGACCCATAGTTACAAGAATTACAAAAGATCGTGTTGAACTAAAAACTGTTAAGATGAACCAGTTGGAATAGGTGGGTGGCCACAAATATCCACCTGGATCACTCCTCCCCCATTAGGAAGCAATGGTCTCCATTGCATTGAGTGCCCCCATCAGGTGGGGAAATTTATGCTCAATTTTTCCCCTGGTGAGCCACTTGCCTTTGTGCAGGAATTTCCCTACCTTGACAACCCAATAAAGTTGGATCCTCTGCTGGCAAGTGCCCTTGACCTGTGTGTCTACTATCTTATCAATGGATGCTTGTTCCATGCAGTCAGGGCTGAGCTATGTTCGTGTCAACTATTCTGCGATTTTGGAGGTGTTCAATAATGGTAGAAAGTATGGCCAAAGTAGGTCCACATTGAACATTGGGTGCAAGCCAAGGAAGGGGGGAGTGTTGAGCTCAAAAGAATTGTCACCCACAACCTTGGTGATAGTTTAAGGCCCATAGTGAAGTGGATGGAGATTCTGATGGAGCCCTCTGAGGCGCTCTTTCTACAAATGTAACCAGACTTTTTCTCTCACCTGAAACTTGTGTGGTACCCGGTGTTGATCATGGTGTTGCTTGTACTTAGCATTGGATTTCTACAAAATCTGATGGACCTATTGGTGGATGTGCTAAATTCACTCAATGAATCGGGTGGCTTTGTTGCCTCAGACTGAACATGGGAAGATTCAACCTCTATGGTTGCCAAAGGTAGTGCAACATCCATGGGATCCAAGGGTTGGAATATCAGCCCCACCTTAAATGGGCTATGGCTAGTGGAGCTATGGAGAGCCATGTTGCAGTTGTGTTGAACATAGGGAAGACTCTCATCCCATGTACGTGGATGCTTAGAGTTATACATGTGAAGGATGTGCACAATCACTCGATTAACGACCTCGGTTTGACCATCGGGTTGGGGGTGGGAGGAAGTGGATTTAGTGAGCTTGGTGCCCAATAGTGACCAAAGGCTCGACAAAAATGTGTTGAGGAACTTGTTATCCCGATCTGAGATGATGGTTTGTGGTATCCCAAAATGGACCCACACCCGTTCGAAGAAGAGCTTGATAGCATCTGTTGTTGCGATTCTCTTCTTGCAGGTTGTGAGAATGGCCATCTTTGAAAACCGATCAACCACCACAAATACACAATCATTGCCTTGCTTGGTGGACGGAAGCCCAGACATGTAATCCATCGAGATGGATTCCCAAGGCCTCTCGAGAGTAGGAATAGGAGTGTTCAAGGCTTGCTTCTTGATAGTCAGCTTGGTAATGGCACAAACAATGCAAGATTTGATATACTTGTTGACGTCATGTCGCATTTTTGGCCAATAAAAATGTTTTTGTAGAACGACCATAATTTTCTCCACACCAAAATGTCTTGCCATCCGACTATAGTGAGCCTCCCAAATCAACTTTGCACGCTCACTTGTTGGAACACAGAGGTGGCCCAAGTGGCATAACAATCCATGTTGAATGTGAAAATATGTGGCATTTGTGCATGTACCCAAGAGTTGATAGGTGGTGGCGAAGTCAGGATCGCGCTGATAAAGTTGGGGCCACTTAGATGCCTCATGCCCATAGGAATGGAGCATGGTGGTGAGTGTAGCAACAGGAGGTCGAATGAGGCAGTCAACGACATGATTTGTGATCCCTGTCTTATACTTGATGTTGAGATGGAACTACTGCATATATGTGTACCACTTTTGATGGTGGTCGTTCTGCAATTTCCCCTGTGTCTGTATGAAATGCAAAGGCTTGTGATTAATGTGGATGATTTTCTCCTTTTCCATAATGTAATGTTTCCATTGGCGGCAGGATTGCACGATGGAATACATTTCCATGTCATAGGTGGGGTATTTTTGGACAGTATCTGAGAGTGTCTCACTATTTTATGCCACTGGATGATCGTGCTAAGTGAGAACTATGCCTACAACATAGTCGGAGGCATCAATCTCAATCTCGAATGGTTTTTGTAGATCGATTAAGGAGAGTATTGGCGCTGAGCACAATTGATGCTTCAAATCATCAAATTCTCATTGTTATGCCTTCCCCCATGCAAACTTTGCCTTGTCACCGTCTTTGGTCACTTCGCTGAGGGCCCATGCAATATGGGAGAATCCCAACATGAACTTACGATATAAGTTGGCAAGCCCCAAGAAGATCTGAAGCTCGATAAGTGTGGTCGAGGCTGCCCAGTCATGGATGACTTGGATATTAATTGGATCCACATGTACCCCATGCTCATCAACAATGTATCCCAAGTATTGGACCCTATTCATGCCAAAGGAGCATTTTTCCAAGTTGGCATATGGCTTGTGTTGTCGCAGAGTGCTCAAAACCTATTGAATATGTTGCATGTGTTCCTCCCAAGTTTTATTGAAGATGAGGATGTCATCCAGATATACCACCATAAAAGAGTTAGTGAAGGGTTTCAATACATCATCCATCAACCTCATGAAAGTCACTAGTGCATTTGTTAAGCCAAAGGGCATGACCAACCATTTGAAGAGACCTTCTTTAGATTTGAAATTTGTCTTCCATACATCAGTTGGTTCTATGGGAACCTGGTGGTATCCAGACTTCAGGTCAATCTTACTGAAGAAATTTTCCCCCTTGAGTTGGTCAAGAAGGTCATCAATGCAGAGAATTGGGTACCGGTTCCTGACTATGATCTTGTTTAATGCTTTGTAATCAATGCAGAACCGCCAAGTCCTGTCTTTCTTCTGCACCAGTACAATCGGGCTTCCACGAGGAGAGGAGTTGGGTTGAATGTGCCCCTTTTGAAGCATCTCTCAGATCCGGCGCTTGATTTCGTTATTTTCCATCAGTGAATGATGATAGACCGGTCCATTGGGAAGAGGTGCACCAGGGGTTAGATCAATTCAATGCTTGTCTTGATAGTGCATCGGTACCTGATGGGTGAGGAGAATATGTCTCTGTACTCTTCCACGATCCTACCCACTTGCTTCTACTGCAAAGAGAGGCTCTGTGTAGAGCTCACAGATGTGGCGACGATCTTCTACTCACTGCAAGCACAGATCACAAAGAAGACGAACTTCCCAATCTCTGTGATGACCTTATTGCATTTCTTAGCAGAGATTAAAGAAACAGTGGTAGGTGGCGCTACCTTGGGTATCCTGTACAATTCTCTACCCAAAGTAATAATAACACTAAGGGGTCTAGACTCATACACAACATGTTGCTTCCACAAATATGGTTGACCTAATAGAACATCACCAACTTCAAGGGGAGGAATATCACACAATACCTCGTCTTTGAAGGGCTTGATGCCATAGGGCAGATGACAATGTTGGTTGATGTGAAGATCTCTTCCTTGGTGTAACCAGTCGATGGCGTAGGGATGCGGGTGCGGTGTCATCGGCAGGTCCAGTCGCTTGATGACCTCTGCTGAGATCAGATTCTTATGACTTCTGTTATCAATAATGAAATGAAGCGAAGCCCTCTTTACCCACATCTGTGAGTGAAAAAGGCGTTCCCCTTCCTCTGGTTCTTATGTTTCGCTTGGTTGGAATTTAGTAGTAGCGATAGTGGCATTGGGTTTGACATCAATAATCTGCTTTCCTCTTTTTGGATTTGATTCAGAGTCAGAATCTACCTCTGACTCGAAAGCTTTCATCTTGACCATGAGTGATTTCTTGGAGCAACATTCTTTGGTGTTGTGCCAAGGGATTTTATGATATTCACACCACTTCCCCATGTCCTTCGACTTCTCATTACCCTTATTGGGTTGTGTCTTGGACTGGTTGTCCTGAGAGTCACCATCTTTTCTCTATCCCTTGTTTTGTGGGTTGGGGCTGCCTTTGCCCTACTTCAGGTGTGAGGAGTTTGTAGATCCAAACTCTTGCCTCTTCTACTTAAATTTATGCTTGATCTTGACAGCATATCTATAAGTCATACCTAATGATGCGATGTCCAAAAAATCCATTTTTGTTTGAATGTATCTATGCAGACAACCGCAATATTTGAGCACTAGATGTCATTCAAAGTCTTTGATACCCAATTTGGTGTGAAAATTATGGAAAATATTAGTGAAATATGGTATTGTCTGGTCCCTTTCCTGAAGTAGCATGGTCAATCTTGTGTACTGGTCCTCGTAGATTCCAACAAGGTAGTATTGTTCTTTAATGACATCCCTGAAGGAATCCCATGTGGGGGCGACTACAAATATTGTAGATTCCTTTGTGGCCATTTTCTCAGAGTAAGTATCCCACCAGTCCTTAACATGGGGGACGACCTTAAGGAGTGCAAAAGTAATCTTTTCCCTATCGGAAAAATCATGGACCGAAAAATACCCTTCGAGCAGATTCAACCATTTATCTACAACATCTGCATCTATCAGTCCTTCAAATAATGGAATATCGAAATTTACTTGTACCTTGAAGGGGGTTGCATGGCCACTTGATGAAGATGCATCTCTTGTGGACAGTCATCGAAGGATCTGTGCAAAGTTGTCCATCATTTCATTTCTTTGTCACGCAAGGGATTCCTCGAGTAACAGTTTAAAAGGATCTCCTACTCCATCATATTTCTTCTTGTCCCCCATGAGTTTTCAGCAGGCTCAGCACGACCGATCTTACAAAGGCTCGACTGGTTCAAGTCCCAACTTCTTGTACCCAGATCTTCTTAGGGACATGCACAAAGAAAAACAAATGAAGAGAAAATTGCTCTGATACCACTAATCCATATTTATGAGCAGAATGATGAATAACATATTGAATACAATAACACAGAGATACAGAGAATAATAACAAATATCTAGTGAACAATAACTTCTATTGAATAAACAAAATAGGTTGAAACTGTGCTTGAATGGTGGTAGCTATCTCTAAGAAGAGATGTGGTTGCTACGTGCATTCGTATGAGCTAATGATTACAATGAGGCTCCAAAGGCCATTTTAACATTACTCATGAATGCCAAAACCCTAGACATCTAAAAACCTAACTTTGGGAGATGAAACGCCAAAAGTTATGTGGGCCCCAATGGGTAAGTTGGTACCTCAACTTCCCGAGGTCATAAATTTTGCATATGATCTTCATTTTAGGCGTGTGATAGGCCATTGGAAATGTATTTTTGAGAAATACACATTATGCCATCAAATTCTATCTTTGTCTATATTTTGACTGTGGCAAGCCCAAAAAACGTTGTTTAGGGCCCCAAAAACGGCCCCAAAAGTACATAAAGATGTACTAACATGAAAACTTCCAAAATAAGCTAGTTGGATTAGGTGGGAGGCCACCAATATCCACCTGGAAGCTATGTAGGGCTTCAAACAACTCCAAAAGTGTAGAACCCATAATTACAAGAATTGCAGAAGAACGTGTTGAACTAAAAACAATCAAGATGAGTTGGTTGGAATAGGTGGGTGGCCACCAAAATCCACCTGGATCACGAGGTGAAGGAGGTCCTTTAAGCATGCAATAGAGTGTGATGTAAATCTTGTTGTGAATGAAGTGTAGCCAACATCTCTTTCTCTTCAGAGATAACCTACCCCATTTTATCCAATTTGTGTTCTACAATGTTCTGCTACTTTATTCATTAATAGAAGTTGAGTTTCATTGTATTTTTTCTATCTTTTCCTTTATATCTCATTTATTTCTCAGCATAATCCAAATCAGTGGTATCAAAGCAGTTTTCTCCTTGTCGTTTCTCAGAGCATGTTCTCGACGAGGTCAGGGCATAGAGAGTTGAGTCTCAAGCTAGTTTCGCTTGAGGACAACTGCTCTCGCCAGCCCAAGTGACCTCCCATGGTGGAAGAAAAGAGAGATGACAGAGAAGGAGATCCTTTCAAGATGTTGTTTGAGGAAGCCCTTGTGCGACAGAGGAATGATATGATGGACAACTGCACTCAGATCCTTCGATGACTACCGATGGCGACTGAGGCATCTTCAAAAAACATCCATTTCGGAGGTGTGACACCCTTCAAGGTACAAGTCAATTTTGATATCCCCTTATTTGAAGGCCAGATAGATGTAGATGCTCTAGAAAAATGGTTGAATATGCTATAAGGTTATTAATTTGTCCAAAACAATTCTGAGAGTGAAAATATCACCTTCGCACTCCTTAAAGCTCCTCCCCATCTTAGATCTTGGTGGGAAGGTTATTGGGAGAGGTACACAATGGTTGAATCTATGCCATTCGAGGGAAAACCCACTTGGGTGGCCTTTGTAGATGCTCTAATGTTACACATTATTATCGGATTAATCGTTAAGTGTAGACACAAACAGATCTCCCTAGATCCCACATGAAACTAGAACAAAATAGAACAGAATGCACACTTCGCCTTAAACTTCATTATCATATGAACTCAGTTTAATGAGTTACAAGCGACATACCTTTTAAACGACGCTTGATCCTCGCTAGTGTCGTCCTTGTAGCTCCTTCCTTGTGTTTGCATAATAGTAATCATGTCCAGGAATCACAAACCAACAAAGAGGGAAAACAAATATATATGTATTCTAATGAATTCTATGTATATGATCAAGGAACTATACAATAGAAGACAAGCTTCTTTTATAGGGAAGAAATACATTATTGTATTAAGTGAATAGAAAGTGAAGAAAGATACAACTAGATGCCTTGATGTCGTAAGGTCCCTTCCAACAATTCCTTGCTTCCCACATACTTCTTCTCCAAGGATTCCGAGACTGTAAGTTTGAGGTACTAACAATATATCTTGACAACATAAATCAGAATTCTATCAAAACTCATCAAGCTCCAAGCTAATTCCAAAAACCCAATCAAGATAATTTTCTAAGCTCACCAAGCTAACTTTCCCAATGAGAACTCCCCTCCTTTTATAAGTTGAAAAGGATAGGGTGAGGAGGTTAGGATGATCCCATGATATCAGGGATGCAACTCAGATCCATACCGATTGGAGGCCACCTCACCCTCGAAGCTTCTATTCTAGAACTTTCGAGAAATTCCTCTTTTTCCTTCGTACGAAAATCATCGCACCCTTAACACTGAGAAAACTACGACGACGTTGCAGGCCACTGTGGTGCAACCTGTGACGATCCTAGATCGTCACACCCTTAACACTAAGCAAGGTGAAACAATCCCTTTTTATAAGGTTTTTGACAAAGGAAAACTATAATTTCAACTCTCTAAGAAAAAGTATCTTCATTCTTCTTCAAGGATTAAGGCCATTTATCCTTCTCAAGACAAAGGATAAGTTTACATCATTAACAGTAATAGGGGTGAAGAAAATAATGTGTAATAGAGAGCCCCCCAAAGTATGAAGTTATAACATGGTGATAGCTAAAATACTTTGTCAAGTGTGTGTAGGGAACAAGGAACACGTCGGACGGAAACCTGCCAACAAACAAGGAAATACAATACAATAATATATCATCACTGATGTAGGAATTCCCATACTTAAAATGCAAATTACTCAAAGCATAAGTGTCGACATGCAAAGATCCATGTCAAGTAATACAGGTCATGGTCACCAAACATACACTGTGGATCCATGCCATTATGACTCAAATATGAACATAGCCACCAAAATACATTGTGGATCTATGTGTTAAAAAATCAAATTTGAACATAGCCACGAGACATACACTGTGGATCTATGCAAAAGTACATTTTGAATATACTCCAACGCAACCTGAATCTGTCAGAAAAGATCCAGGGTCTTCTTCTCCATCACTCTATAGTACGAATCTAACCATGTGAATACATGTGTTGAAGTCGAATATGGTAGAAACCAATTGATTATCGGTCATTAGTGTATATCGTTAACAAGTGAAAGGGAAATCACCATTAATGTCAATGAATCCCAAGGTACACTAGTACAATCCAACGGGTGTGAATTTATGAGTTGAAGTCGAACACTCGACGGAATCTCTCGATCAAGGGCAATAATGAAAACCCACTGCTGAAAGCCAGCAAACCTGCCATTGAGGCATGCAAGTTCGAAGGTACCAATTGTTGTAGGAAAATATGCCTGCGGACAAGTAGATCGACCTCTAGGGCTTGACCTTAACCCTAGACAGAAAAGTGCTTAACGTGGACACTGAA
>JASDQU010108203.1:25794-35924 GCA_032191745.1 Picea mariana | reverse complement strand
TGTTGTAGGAAAATCTGCCTGCGGACAAGTAGATCGACCTCTAGGGCTTGACCTTAACCCTAGACAGAAAAGTGCTTAACGTGGACACTGAATTTCTCTCAAATCTATCTAAGCCTAATGCATGAGAAGGAAGGATGTTAGAAGTACCTTTTAACCGACGTTTGTCCCTGCACACTCCGAATTGCGCTCCAATCCTTTGCTCCTCGCTGAGGTCTGTGGACAAAACAAGATACGACCACTTCCTACTCTACTAACATTAGCTTGAAAACAGATCTATCACTAAATGATAAGTTTATGTAACATCAAACACAAACTAGAAAGAAACATGCCAAGCATGTCATATTAATGAGAATAACGACAGCAGTACTTACAATCGTAGATGCGAATGCGAAAGCTTCGTTGAGTCCTCTTCGTCTAACCCTTGCCTGAAAGATCCACAACCTGGATGACAGCAGCTTCACTGATCAATCTTCTTTTGGCTGACTGTAAGTTTCCTCCAAGATCATAAGTTTCACATCTCCAATTCTTCCCCAAATCAGCTATGCTCCAACACCACCTATGAGATCATAAGTTTGGTGTAATTCTCCCTTTTGCAGTCCTCACTTATGAGATCATAAGTTTGACATTCTCTATTTTCAATCCTCTTTCACCATTAGAAATCTTGCTTATATAGCCTTGGAGAGGCTCAACAATCTTGATATATCTTTGGGGAAGGTGAGGATTTTTCTCCTTCAGTTGAGGACCTGCCCTAAGATCATGGATTGATCAGGGATTTGAGCTCAACTGCCTTCTAAGAATGAAAAAGAAGTTTCCCCCATTCATCTCAACAGCTAAACAACTTCCCAGAATAGGTAGCGCTCCCTCAAAAGGGCCATCAGAGCGTTGTAGCGCTCTCTAGAAAGCTTTAGGGGGCGCTAGCGCCCTCAAAATATATAACGCTCCTTCAAAAGGGCCTGGGAGCATTATAACGCTCCCTGACAGTGTAAGGGGAGCGCCGACGCTCCGAGATAGTGTAAGGGGGAGCGCTCCTCTCCAAAACTCAGTTTTTGAGGTGCTTTCAGATGGAAAAAGGTTTGCAAGCCTGTTGACTCATTTCTCCTCTTCCAAATCAGATGTTTGAGGTGTTTCAAGTGTCTTTCTCATGTTGTTATAGGCACGACATAGGCATCATGGCAGCATGCTTTGTTTGATGTTTTTACGAAACTTGTGAGCCACATACGACACTTGCGACCTTGTGAGAAAAATGCGACACTCGCAACCTTTGTAATGACGACACTTGCGACACTATCAAAGTGAGTAATTTTGATGTGTAACACCAATTAGTTTCTAAGTCTAATTCCTAGATAATGAGTTGAATTCGACATGCAAAGACTCGTCACAGGAGGGCCTTAATGTATCCCCCATCAATGACACGAAAATGGGTAACAAGATTTGAAGTAGATCAGAGTAACATGTGATTCAAGACTGAATCAGGGATGGCCGACTCAATAGAAGGCTTAAGGACTACAAAAATGGTTGATGCAATAGAAGGCTTTTCGGGTTGAACTTTTCTTTGAACATGTTGACGACACGACAACTGTCTTGGAAACAATGACTCAACAACAGGGATCACAGACCAATTTGTAATCTTATAAAGGAGTATGATCAAGAGGCAAGCATATTTTTTAACCTAGACACAAAGCAAGTGAAAGGGCATCATTTTCAAAAGCGACTTACTTCCATAGAATACAAGTTTAGACACATTTCTTTCCAAAATCCGCCTCCACCATTTCTGGTGAGTACCTCTTTATTTTTACACAAGCTTGCGGAGGATAACATATTCTTAAACTGTAAGCTCATCCTTCGGATGAGTCCCTCGGAGTATGTTTAACAAACCCTAAGAAGGAGTGGTTCGATCCCATATGGGTCTTTCGATGTTTGTTTAATGAGTCCAAGGAAAGAAAACTCAGGGTTTTTTATTTTTAGAGAGTCTGAAAAACACTTAAAGAGAACTCCATAATATCATTTTTCGTAAAGTAGTATGATGAGACCGAAAAAGAGATAAACTACTGCTCAACAAATGTTTTCTTCAAATACTTTAATGAGCGTGAAAAGAACAAGATCGCTCGACAATATTTTCATGTATAGAGAGTCTAAAAAAAGCTTAAGGGAACTCCAAGGGGTTCCTTTTTCGTATAACCTTTAGGAGTCCGAAAAAGTGATAAAAGTTTACTTGGTTACATTCTCATTGATTTACAAGCATGAGAAAGAACAAAGACTAAGCTCGGGATTGTTTTCATTTTTACGCAAGCTTAAAACAAAACAAAAATATGCTTGGGATATATTTTATTTTTACACAAGCTTAAAACTATCCAAAACTATGCTTGGACCTGGTTTCATTTTTACACAAGCTTGAACCAGAGGAAACTATGCTTGAGGTAGGTGGTTTCATTTTTTCACAAGCTTGAACCACAAGAAACTATGCTTGAGGCTTCCCAATGTATGGTTCACGGAATTGCATGGTTGGTATTTAGCCCCCAGCTTAATATAATCCTTTAATACAGATATACTTTTCTTTAATACATATATACTTTTCTTTCCTATATGAATGTTATTTATCCATATTGTATGATTCCTTGATCACGTACATAGTTTCATATCAAATAGACTCTATTAATCTTGTTTTCGTTGTCTTGTGTTTCTTTGCAGATATTTCTCTGTAAGCCTCACAACGGAGTTGGGATCACATTGGCGAGGTCAGGTCTACAACATTTAAAAGGTATGTTTTGGATCCTCTTCTTATTTGATAACTAAAATCTAAGGAAAGTTTAGTATATTGTCTTGTTTTGTTCTAGTTTTGGTGTGAAACTAGGGAGATCAATTTGTGTCCGCACTCACCGATTAATCCGATAACACCTAAAGGAGGAGTTCTACCTTGTCGAAAACTATGATGACCAGTACATAAGATGGACGACTTTGTGTCGGAGAAGAGACCAAACGATACTAGAGTACACTAACATCTTTCGTACCTTGTGCTCAAAGTTGGGTATCAAATACTATGAGTGGACTGGTTTTGAAGTACCGCAGTGGTTTTCATAGGTACATTCAAACATAAATGGATTTATTGGACATCTCCTCACTATGAGTTTCTTATCGATATGCAGTCAAAATTGAGCAGAAATTCAAGCCATGGAGTAAGCGAGAGTTCATGTTTGCAAATACGCCACTACAGAAGCATGACAAAGGAAACCCTAACTCATAGAATGAAGGACAAAGCAAGGAGAGTCAATCTCAAGAAAACCAGTCCAAGCAGTTGGTTAAGAAGGGTGATGGGAAGTCTAATAAAGACACCAAAAAGTGGTACGAGTTCCGAAAAATCCCCTAGCACAACACCGATGAATGTGACTCGAAAAAATCATTGGTGGGCGAGCTTAAAGAAAAAGAATCAGAACCTGAATCGAACTTTGATTCAGAGCATAATAAAGGGAAATAGATCATTGATGTAGAACCCATTGTTATTATCCTGGCCACAAAAATACAACCAAAAGAATCAAAGGAGCCTGAGGAGGGGGAGTGCCTCTTCCACTCACAAATGTGGGTAAAGGACCCCGACGTATTTCATTGTTGACAATGAGAGTAAGAAGAACCTAATCTCAATCAAAGTTGTCAAGAGATTGAAGTTGTTAATGATGCCACACCCCCAACCATACACCATCGAATGGTTGAGCCGGGGACGAGACATTTGCGTCAGCTATCAATGTCATCTGTCCTATGGAATCAAGCCCTTCAAGGATGAGGTACTGCGTGATGTTTTTCCACTTGAAGTCTATGATGTTCTTTTAGGACAACCATATATGTGGAAACATCACACTATCTATGAGTCTCGGCCTCGTAGTGTCATTGTTACTCTAGGAGGTCAACTCTACATGGTACTAGAGGTAGCTCCAACTACTGCCACTTCATTGATCTCAACAAAATAGTGGCACAAATTAATCTCTCAGACCACAAATGTTTCCCTCTTCATGATCCAGTCAGAAGGCGAAAACAAGGTCACTATGACCACTACATCCTTGGCCCAAGGCCTTTCTATCCAACAGAAGCAGGTTGACAAGATTATAGAGGAGCATGAAGATATTTCTGCTTCACCTACGAGGGTGCATCTGCACTACCACGTCCCACATTCCATTGGCTTGGTGCTCAGTGATCCCTTACTCAATGGTCCAATCTATATACACTCCCTTCCAGAGAATGAGAGTCTTCCATATGTTCAACATAACTCTATTGGCCATGGCCCTTTTTAAGTGTGCGTGGGGTTCCAACCATTAGCCCCCATTGATAGAGATCTTATTGTTGCATCTTCACCAATAGAGTCCTCCCACACTCAGACCAAGGCAAATCATGCAACAAAATTTGTTGAACGGATCCAACACCTCCACCAACAGGTTCATGGCATCCTTCCACAGACCAAGTACAACTAGGACATCTACTTCAGTAAGGAAAGTGACTCACCAAAGTTTAGATTCAACAAAAGTTTCCCCATCTTCTAAGGGAACTTGACGCAATGGGGGCCATTTCTTCATAAGGGGGGAGGATTGATCCAGGTGGATCTTGGTGGCCATCCACCTTCTCCACTAAATCAACATTTTTGAGCCTGTGGTTTTGATAAATCATGATATTCACCCTTTTGATGGGAATGTATTGTAAATCCATCTCCATTTGTAATGTAATGTAATGCCTACAATGTTAATGCACTAGATCCCATTAGAACTATGTAGTTAAACACACTTGGGCTAGAGTGGTATTGGGATGGGTGACCTCCCAGGAAGTCCTAGTGCTTTACATGCCTATGCCATTTTGTAAACTTAGACCAATTTATCCCACATGCATGATGGGAATTATTCTACTCTGACTCTCTCATATATAATCAAGGTGAAGGAGGTCCTTTAAGCATGCAATGGAGTGTGATGTAAAGCTTGTTGTGAATGAAGCATAACCAACATCTCTTTCTCTTCAAAGATAAGCTACCCCATTCTAGCCAATTTATGTTCTACAATGTTATGTTATTTTATTCATTAACAGAAGTCTGGTTTCACTGTATTTCTGTGTTTATGGCTATATTTTCCTTTGTATCTCATTTCGTTCTTAACATAATCTAGATCAAAAACCCACCCCATGTCCTTCAATTTTTAAATTCTTAGTGGGTTAGTTCAATCATTTTGAACATATTTTTTCAAGGTGGAGTCTATGATGAGGTCCTCAGGTCTAGTTCGACTAAGGTTTGAGTCCCACTAAGTCCCACTAGGTTACTAGCTATTGCTATGACTGGCAGTTGAGCCACCCTCCATCCATATATTCTAGGGAAGAGTGGGGATCCCATGAGGTTTTCCTAGGAAAAAAGTTATCTAGTTGAGAATTATTGAAAATATAGCCAATATATGTTTGGTGAGTAAAATTGGGTATGAGAACATTGTCAACACGAACAATGTACTTTGAGCCCATATTTACAAAAAAGTTCACAATGCTTTGGTTTTCTATACTGTATGATAGGGAAGGTTGAAATGTACGCGTTTAAAATTCTAAATATCACAATTGATCCTAATGGTGTAAAGGGACCTTGTTAGAATGTGTAGTGCTAAAAAAATGTTATGAATTTTGTTGATTTAAACCTAAAATCTCCATGATAAACAACAATTAAAAACATCGAAAGTATTTCAAGTGTTTTTTTTCTAATTGTTCTCAAGAGAGTAACACTGCACGTATTTGGGAACTTCCAAGCAAAAGATTAAGAGAGAAGACAAGGACCGAAGCATGGTGGGATGAGTAAAGACCACTTAATACAATTGCATAGAAACCCATCAAGGCCAAGGTGCACATAAAAGAAAGACATTATTCGTAATATTTTAGTCATGACAAAAAGCAAAAGGAGATACAACATTTTTGTGAATGGAGAACAATGACACTAATTATTTAGTAGACATCCCAACATCTCGAAATCAGTTCAAATCGAGCAAATTATAGGGGGCTAGGAGTTCTCAATTGATATTACAAATTTGGGGATCAAGGAAGGGTACATGTAAGCTCATTGTTTGACACGTCGTGCTATTCCAATATGAGCATATCACATAATGAGGTCTTTCCTTGGGAGGGAAGATTTGTTGACATCTTGAGCTTGGTCAAGAAAGAAATAAGAAAAAACTTCACATTTTCTATAATAACGAAACATTTGTCTTAGAATACATTAAAAGAGAATAAATAAGATCTTTGACAAACCCCTTTCTCCAACTATATTTTTAAAATCATTTACTGTAGATGCACAAAGGACTTTTTTTTTCCATGAAATTTTTTTCTCAATTTTATATAAGGTATAAAATATTTTACAAGGCAATGCTGCAGTGGTCAGTTTTCGGCAGTCAGTAGCAGCGATCATACCATCCACACTAACCGAATCGATCAATACAAGAAAACAAGAAAAAGGTCTGTAGCTAGTCAGGGACAGCGAATGAGAAATGAGTGAATCGGCGAACAAGAGTGTCGATCAAAACAACAAACACAGCCATACTAAACCGATTACAATAAGACACAAGAAACTGACCTATTTCAGAGATCAGATCCTCGGAGACAGTGAAGAAACAGTGAAATAACATCACCAAAAATAGCTACGTCCAAAGGCAAAAAATGGATCTGTCAATGCTATCAGTGAAAAGGAAGACGACAATAGTCGATTCAGAAGATGCTGAAGTGGGTGATCGGACTCTCGATCCCACTATCGCAGTGGAAGATCGATAATCTTCCAGCCTCCTCCCTTAACACTCTCTTAGATAGAGCATCCGCTTCACTGTTGTAAACTCTGGAAAAATGCTGAAAACTGAGGTTGTTGAAGCCTTTTGCTAGATCCAGTGTTTTTTGTTTCCAATATTCGACATGGACCGAACGGAGCTTGGATTTTTGTGAAATCCAATCGATGATGACCTTTGAGTCACCGGGGACGAGCAAATGACTAATGGTCCAACAGGAAGCTAGTGAAAGGGAAACCCAAAGCCCCATGAGCTCCACTTTTGTGTTTGTTCCCGGACCACAGTTGAGAAACCACTTTGTGATTCTCGACGGATGTGTTCTGAAGAAACATCCAGCCCCACAGCAGGAACCATTGGCTTGGGCAGCTCCATCAAAGCAAGCCAAGGTGTATCCTTCTGGCAGACTAAGGTCAATCTCTTTATGTAAAATAAGCTTTATAGAGGACGGCTGCCAGGTGAATGTTGCTAGGACCCTATAGTAAACTGTCAACGTTGATGGAGGCCGGTTCTCAAACAAAGCTCTGTTACACTCGATCCACAGATGCCAGCTGGTATGGGCAGCCAAGCAAGTCGGCGAGGATTTATTTAATTGCCAGGAGTTGAAGCAGTCTGTGATAGTGTCTCCGCTCCAGGAGAAAGGAAGATTAAAATGTTTTAACAGTCTGCTCCAAACATCCTTTGAAAACTCACAGTGGATCAATAAGTGATGAATGTCTTCTGGCGCATGTCGACAGAGGGTGCAAAAACCGGGACCTTCCCATCCTCTTCGGCAAAGGGAATCCCAAGTTAATATCCGATCATTGCCAGCAAGTCAAACAAATAGTTTGTATTTAAGAGGAACTTTCCACTTCCAAAGCTGTTGATGCCAGGACAAATCTGGAGCAAGATTTTGCAAATTCAGAAGTGCATCATAAATGTTCTTTACCGATGGTATGCCAGAGGCATCTCCACCTGCCCACAACAATGTATCAGGTTCATCAACGAGGGAGATACCAACACACTTGAGATCAGTGGTAAAATGAGTCATTTCAATAGCCCTCCGCCCACTAATAGACAGTTACCTACAACCCATCCAATTATCCGGAAGAGAGGGGGATCCAGTCGGTAGATTGATTTGTGCAAGGTATTGTAAGTTAAGAGAACAGATCAACGAACACAAATCCGGATGTAGAAGCGATCTGTCCTCCAGACCAACAATCATGTCCCTACCGGTTTTTATCTCTGTTCCAGAACCCGGCTTCCATCTGAGCCAATGGAGGATGATGGGAGATGAAGCGACCAGGCCCTTCCAGAAAGGGGAGGCTCTCTTTAGATGGAGCGTTGGCTTATGAATCCAGTCACAGAGTTTCACTGAGCCAAGGTATTTTTCCACGACAATTCGGTGCCAAATGCTTTCGTGTGTAAGAGCTCTCCAAAAGGAGCTTGCCAGGAGGGTTGTATTGAAGGTGTGTAAATTTTTTAGGCCCCATCCACCTACCTTTCTAGGCCTTGCCAAAATCTCCTAGCTACAGAGATGAAAACTATGTTTACTCCCGTGTCCATTCCACAGAAAGTTGGAAGAAAGTCTCCGGAGAGTGTTGATGGTCTTTTTTGGAATCCTCTCCAAGGTCATCAAGAAAACCGCCAAGCCTTCTAACACGGACTTTACCAGGATGAGACGGCCGCCAAGTGATAACCACTTATTACACCAGCCTCCTATCTTTTTTTCAAAAAGTTTTACAAGCCACTGCCAATCGTCGGGGGGGGGGAGGCTCCTATCTTCAGCTAGAACCCGAGGTACCTCAAGCCTTCGCTTAGGTCAATGAAAGTGTATGGAATGGAAAGTTTGAAATTTAGTAGCTCTGGATCCGAGAGTCCCCAGTAGTGGACAGAAGATTTTGAGAGGTTTATAGAAAGGCCTGTGACCGAGCAGAAACGAGAAAGCACATCCTGAATGACAGACCACTCCGCTAAGTCAGCTTTCGTCATGAGAAGGAGGTCGTCAACAAACATRAGGTGAACGATCCTTATGAGCTTTGTAACTTTGATGCCGGAGATTTTGTGTTCAGAGAAGCTTTTTTTGAGAAGGAGGCTGAGGCCATCCATGATCAATATAAAGAGATATGGGGAGAGTGGGCATCCCTGTCGGAGGCCCCTCTCACTTTTAAAAAAACTTGTGGCCTCTCCATTGATTATAACTGCGAAATTGGTACTAGTAACACACGCTAACATCCAATTTGTCAGCTTGTCTCCAAATCCAACAGCATGTAGCACAAGCCTAAGGAACTCCCAATCAATGCTATCAAAAGCTTTGTTGATGTCAAGTTTCATTACCAGCGCTTTTAAATTTTTCTGCTTGATGTTGTGTAAACACTCGTGGGCTGCTCCGATAGCTTCCTGTATTCTTCTGCCTTTTAAGAAACCGAGTTGCTCCGCCGATAAACTCCTTCCAAGGAAGGGCTTGATCCGGTTTGAGATGACTTTACAGATTAACTTATAGATGAGGTTACAAAGAGAGATAGGGCGAAAATCATTGAATGAGAGGGAGTTGGATAATTTCGGGATCAGGACCAGGAATGTAGCATTTAGGCTTCCAGAAATTTTACCCCTAATCTGAGAGTCTTCCACCATCTAAAGGAGATCCTCGCCTACAAGATCAAAAAAGAAAATGAAGAATTCAGTTGTCTAGCCGTCCGGCCCCAGACTTCTCTCTTTTTTAAAATGTATCAGAATGTCTTTCAGCTCTGCAAGTGAAACGGGTTTATATAGCTCAGTAGCTTCTACTGCGGAAATAAATTGAGGGAAAAGGCCAGCTGTCGAGGCCTTTTCGAGAAGAATTTGGTCACTGGAGGCTTTGAAAAGTTGTTTAAAGTGGTGGACTGCCTCAAACTTTAACTCATCCTGTCCTCAAATGGTCCCAGTCCCATTTTTGTTGCTTTCAATAGACCAAATAGATTTTTTACTTCTGTTATAACTAGCCATCCTGTGGAAGAACTTTGTATTAGAGTCTCCGCTCATTAGCCACGTCGCGCGACTGCGCAATCTCCAGGCGTCTTCCTCCTGCCGCAGAATGTATGCTCTGTTTGATTCTAGCACCGAAAGTCTGGCTGTCTCTTCCACTGATAGGGCCGTAAAGGAAGATGTAGTGATGAGTATTGATATCTCTGACTCCAGCTCCAGTAATCGGGCCTTTTCCGCAAGCTTTATAGCCAAAATCCACGATTTAGTTTTTGACTTTAGAACTTTTAGTTTCCAGGCTAGTCGCCTCTGAGGATTATCTTCGGCCAGGAAGCATTGGTCCGTCCAGACACCATGGACCAAGGTTGTGTAATCCGCACGCAGCAGCCAATGATGATTAAACTTGTATGGGGTAGATCG
>JASDQU010108203.1:15698-25753 GCA_032191745.1 Picea mariana | reverse complement strand
GAGCGTGGTCTGAAATGAAAGGGTACTCTACCCACGAGGATGGTGAAGTAGAAGAGGTCAGGAAAGCCTCAGCAACAAGAGAACGGTCCAGACGTCTGGCAATGGCCACTCTGCCAGAACGCCCATTACGCCAAGTAGGAACCAGACAGGGAGGTTGTACGTCAATCAAGTTGTTTGATGCAAAGATCTCTCTGTAGGTGGCTTCGATAGGACCGAGCAGGAAAGATCCGCCCCAATGTTCATCAGCCGTCAAGATAATGTTTAGGTCTCCTCCAAGAATGAGATTCGGTATGGAGAGCAGACCGTTGTCTTCCAGTTGATTCCAGAATAATGGTCTGTTCGAACAAGGACCATAGACATTTAGGAAGGCCACCTCTTGTCCAGTGGCTAGGTATCGGCCTTTCAGTAGAATGCCCCCGGTCGATAGGAATGGACGCAGCTCGAAGAGGTCTGGATCCCAGGTCACCAACAATCCACCGGAGTTACCTAGGGAGCTTGCAGCCGCGGAGACCCACAAGGGTCGAAATTGATGCACAAAATCCCTGGATAAAAGATCGGTCGAGAGGGTCTCTTGGAGAAAGATAAGGTCCGGCTTTGAATTCTCCAGCAATCTTCGGAAGGAAGCACTCTTGAGGGGTCCTCCAATCCCTCGGATGTTTAAGGAGAGCACGATCATTACTTTGATCATGCCAAGGCCTTCATTGCTCTAAGGGCCTTTCCTTCCTGAGTGGGAAGTTCAGAAGTAGAGTTCTGTGTGCTGTGTAACTCTTTTTTCTTCCTGGAACTCCGCGTCTGTAGAGGGGAGAGTTCTGCAGTGATGCCTCGCGCCCAAGCAAATGATTTAATGTCTCTTTCAGAAGGGAGAGTAAAGGAAGATCCTGGCTTTGTGGCTGGGGAAAGGAGTTCTTTGCCGCGGTATACTGGTAGAAGAGAAAGGTTGTTTGGAGGGTTACCAGTTGAGGCTGTGGATTTCAAACCTGCTAGCAAGCTAACGTCATCTTCCTCAGGTTGACTGTAACCCGGAGGCAATGGCAAGGAGGCTTCTTGGCTGTAGGGTGAGGACAAAGGGTGTTGGTGCCCAATCGAGGTTGATGAGGACGGCTGAATCTGCTTGGCCGAGAGAGGAGAGTGTAGACAGGTTGAACTGTGAGAAGGGGCGGGGATTTCTATAGGGTCCAACGAAGGAGGTAGGCAGAGATCTGGGGGAGAGTCGAGGGCCGTAGGTAGTTGGGCCTCTCCATCGGGAAGGGGAGGACATCCCTGCTAGAGGCCGAGAGCCATGGGTAGCTAGTTACGGAGACCTTTTCGGCTTCAGAAAGAGTTCTATAGAGGGAGGGACAAAGAGAGTTCAATTTAATCAACGGGTCATCTGTCTGTCCAGATAGGGGCTGGGAGAATGGACGAAGGGGCGAATCCAGGTAGGCCAAGGAAGGGTCAGCCTCTATCACATATTATGCGTTGATATATGATATTAACGCATAAAACACTTGATATACAAGAGAGTAATTCTTGGTAGCATGCTATCAAATGAAAGTACAAAATGTGAACTTCCTTCATTTCGCGTGTAAATTATGTTCAAAAGACCTAAAATTCAAAGTAAACTTCCCATTACTTTGTTTCTTCGTATCAAAGTAAAAATCAAGACTTGATATTCAACCTATATAGATAATAAGTTTCCTTCTTTCCCACAGTTATCGGATTTCCTAAGTATTTATATAAACTAATAACATGTAATATCATTGTGTAGTTTCCAATGAATGGGAAGGAGTAAAAATGTTCAAATGATGCCAACAACACTACAAGCATAAACACATTTCCTAATAGAGAAGGAATTTTTTTTTAACACAAATTGAATTCATATATATTAAAGGGGTTGTGCCAAAGCAACAACGTCAAAAAACTTACATAGCATTTAACCGATTGATATATGAAAATACAACTAACACAATAATTACATAGCTTAATATTCTTGTTGGTTTATTTCTGAGAGTTTCAAAACTGAAATTGTCTTTACAAAACTGCCCCAAGGCACCATTGGATTTTAAAAAAAATTCAAGACATGTTTGATGCAATAACCTATATTTCAGAGTCCTGCGAGAGGTTGAGAGGTCCTTCTTCAATGTCTATTGGCATTGTTCCTTTGTCAGAGTTCGTAGGGTTATTTTTAACATCATCATCATTTGGGACGAGTCTTCCAGGATTTACAAAATCAAAGACTGAGCATTGATCAGGGCCGAGGTCTTGCAAATGGAGGAAGGCATTTTCCATTTCATCCATTCTTTGTGCTAAAGAAGAGAGACCATCCTCATAAACTTTGAACCTTCCCTTCATTTGGTTGGAGAGCCCAACCATTATTCCTTCCAGCTCTCAAAGCTTTGTCATTAGCTATTGGAAAGCAACGTTGCTTGCTTGACCAACCTCTTCCTGGATCCTATGGTTTTTCCAATGGTCACTTGCAAAGGGTTCCATAGGGATTCCCTAAGCGTTAACCCTAAAACTACTCCAATTGATTGTGAAAATCGAACATGGAGAGCATGGTTTATAGAGAACTCTAATAGCAACACCTAAATGATTAAACATCAAGAAAAAACCAAAAAAAGACTTGATATTTTGTTGGAGGAGCCGAATGAAAGCCTTGGCAAGAGATCCCAATGTTCTCTGGCCCCACAGGAAAGTAGAATTACATAATTTTTATCAACACCTAAATAGGATATCCGAAGATATAAAATTCACAATGGAACTCGAAGAGAATGATAACATCCCCTTTCTAGAAGTTCTTATCAAAAGGAAAAGTAATGGGGATCTAGGACATGTGGTTTATAGAAAGAAGACCCACATTGAGAACTATCTCCACGCAAACTCCCATCACCACCCCAACCAGAAACTAGGTGTCCTAAAAACCTCAGCCACTAGAGCCATAAGAATCTTTGATGAAGCACACCTAGATAAAGAAACAGATCACCTCACCAAGACTTTTAAGAACATAGGTTATAAATACAAAGACATTAAGAATGCAATAAACAGAGCCCTAGAAAAAACCTGTGATAATCCCAGCATCCCCAAAGACCAGAACCCTAATAGAGGTGCATGCCTTCCTTACATCTAAGGAGTGACAGATAGGATTGCAAGAGTCCTCAGCAAAAAAGAGATTAAAACCTCCTTCAAAACACTTGAAACCATCAAACATAGTATGAGATCCGTCAAAGACAAACTTGACCCTCACAATGGCAAAGGAATCTACAAAATAGAGTGCTCATGCGGAAAATGCTACATCGGTGAAACCGGTCGCTCATGGAGTTGACATTAAGAATGAACACATCCGCACTTCTGCCCTAGCTGAACACTCCCTTAAAACAAGACACCATGTTCGCCTAGAAGACACCAAAATCCTCGCCAAAGAAAATCACCTCTTTAAACGACATATTAGAGAAGCTATTGAAATCTGAAAAAATCCTAGTAACCTAAACAGAGATAGCGGGTTAGAACTAAGAGAAAATTGGTTCCCTTTGATCCATAGAAATAACAATAATCATTGATAATTATACAATCTAAATACTATTAATTAATTTATTCATTAATAACCCCTCCTAATTATAAATCACACCCTAATAAAAACACTTATTAAATAAACAATCTTATTAAAGAATGTTAAAATCATATTTATAATATTAATATTAATATAGACCTAATTTAAAGATAACTTAACAAGGGCAACATGTTGCGATGCACTGCCTCCGAACTACCGATCCAAATCTCAAAGAAGTGGCGCCAATCCAGGGGTTCGTATTAAGCCTCGAACAAAGTGAAGCTTGCAATAAGACTCTAAATATATGGACCAATAATATACAAGAAAAATATAACTTTTTATTATTAAAAAAATATTTTTTACTGTTTTGTATGTTCAACATAAGGTTTGAGTAAAATGTTTTAAGTCAAACGAGAAGTAATACAAAACTCAAAGCGGACACATCGTTATGTACTGCCACCGGAGGCAGTACAATAAGACTCTTTAAATAACTTAATACCTAGAACTTAATCGATTAAATTTAAAAATTCATAACCTTGAATTAATTAATATTTAAAATATACCCCTTAATAACATAATGGTAAACCCAAAAAACTTAATAATCTACATAAAAACCAATAATTAAACCCTACTATTTCATTAATATAATACCTAGAACATAGTTAATTAATATTAAGATAAAAATATTATATTAATAATAGTTTAGAATAAACCTTAAAACTTAAATAACCAAAATAAGAAACACTAATAAAATTTAAAAGAATTAATCTTATTAAATAATTTTACTAAAAACTTAGCCGACACAGTTTTGCCCACACTTCTAGTATTTAATACCAGCTCTCCCCTTTTTTTTTAACCCAGGCTCATTGTCCTGAAGATGATTCATGATTTGGATCCGAAACGTCGACAGTCTATTGACAAAATTGTGGCTAATCCGATCAACACTGAAAATCCCAACCCCAGAAATCTCATTAGTCAGATCATTTCCATGTGCGCTAGGGAGACACTGGAGGAAATTCATGTTTTAGAAAAGCTTAGGGTTAAATAAAGAGAAGAGTGGCAGATCTAGAATTTTTCAAGAAATGTAGGGAAGAAAACGTGCTACCCAAATTTGTGCAGATCCAGAATAGAACCAAGAACAAATGGAACGGCGTGACCTTCTCTAGGTTAGGGTTATCCATTGTTAGAGGCGAAATTAGGAAGAACAAGTGTACTCTGGAAAACCTATCCAAAAATGCGTTAAAACTCCACCTGAAACTAGCACAGGTCGTGACACCCAAATTATGGAAGATAATAGACACCATTGCAGCCATGAAAGCGGATTGTGCTTACGTGCAAGATCAGAACAGATATTCCTCCAAGATGGAACGACTACTCAACAACAAAAAAGATAGTTGTGACACCAACGCAAAGAATGTGTTAAACCTCTCTACAAGCACGTTGAACAAAATCGAGTTGGGCGCATTGGAAAGAGGATTAAATTTCAGTGTATCCCCGTCTTCCATCCCTACTGATAACATTATTTGCTGCATAGAGGATGGCACACAAAACCTCAGTGATGAAGACAAAGAATTAATATGACAGCATTGCTCAGTCATCCTACACAAATCCAAACCTCCGAGAAGTAATATGAGTAATGAGGAACACGCAACCTTAAAGAACCTAAGAAATGATGAAAAATTGGTGATTCTCAAGCTAGACAAAGGAGGCGTTATTGTTCTTATGAACCTTAGTGATTACAATAGGAAAATGAATGAACACCTAACCCAGTGTGGCAGCTACAAGAAACTTAATTGCAATCCCATTAAGAAGATTATAAGGCAAGTAAAGAAATCCATCAACAGTTCCAACCTAGACGAAAGAACCAAAAAATGATTAACCCCCAACAACGAGCTCACCCCAATGATCTACAGTCTACCAAATATTCACAAAGAAGATATCCCTCTTAGACCCATAATGAATACCATAGGTTCACCAACCTATGAGCTGGCTAAACACGTAGCCAAGATCCTTAGACCCTTAGTAGTTCACACTGACTCTTTCATTAAATACTCCAATGAATTTATTAATATCATTAAAAATGAAAAGGTAAGGCCTCAAGACACCCTCATTAGCTTTGATATAGTCTCCCTTTTCACTAAAATCCCCTTAGATGAATCTATCCAGATTTTCAAAGAAGTCACCAATCGTGAAACAACTAACCTAGCCAAGGTCTACTTGCACTCAACTTTCTTTAGCTACCAAAGAGAATTCTATGAACAAACCAACGACGTAGCAATGGGCTCCCCACTGTCACCCATTGTTGCCAACCTTTTCATGGAAAAATTTGAAAAGAAAGCCCTGGACTCCTTTCCCCTAAAACCATTAAGGTGGAAAACATATGTTGATGACACCAATGTTCTCTGGCCCCATGGGAAAGTAGAATTACATAATTTTTTTCAACACCTAAACAACATATTCGAAGATATAAAATTCACAATGGAACTCGAAGAGAATGATAGCATCCCCTTTCTAGACATTCTTATCAAAAGGAAAAGTAATGAGGATCTAGGACATGCGGTTTATAGAAAGAAGACCCACACTAAGAACTATCTCCACGCAAACTCCCATCACCACCCCAACTAGAAACTAGGTTTCCTAAAAACCTTAACCACTAGAGCCATAAGAATCTCCGATGAACCACACCTAGATAAAGAATCAGATCACCTCACCAAGACTTTTAAGAACATCGGTTATAAACACAAAGACATTAAGAATGCAATAAACAGAGCCCTAGAAGAAACCCGCGATAATCCCAGCATCCCCAAAGACCAGAACCCTAATAGAGGTGTCTGCCTTCCTTACATCCAAGGAGTGACCGATAGGATTGCAAGAGCCCTCAACAAAAAAGAGATTAAAACCTCCTTCAAACCACTTGAAACCATCAAACATAGTATGAGATCCGTCAAAGACACACTTGACACTCACAATGGCAAAGGAATCTACAAAATAGAGTGCTCATGCGGAAAATGCAACATCGGTGAAACTGGTCGCTGCTTCCAGATTAGGATAAAAGAGCATGGAGCGACATTAAGAATGAACACATCCGCACTTCTGCCCCAGCTGAACACTACCTTAAAACAAGACACCATGTTCACCTAGAAGACACCAAAATCCTCACCAAAGAAATCACCTCTTTAAACGGCCTATTAGAGAAGCTATTGAAATCCAAAAACATCTTAGTAACCTAAACAAAGATAGTGGGTTAGAACTAAATTGGTTCCCTTTGATCCATACAGACAATAATAATCATTGATAATTATACAATCTAAATACTATTAATTAATTTATTCATTAATAACCCCTCCTAATTATAAATCACACCCTAATAAGAACACGTATTAAATAAACAATCCTATTAAAGAATATTAAACTCATATTTATAATATTAATATTAATATTGACCTAATTTAAAGATAACTTAATAAAACTCTTTAGATAACTTAATACCTAGAACATAATTGATTAAATTTAAAAATTCATAACCTTGAATTAATTAATATTTAGATATACCCCTTAATAACATAATGGTAAACCCAAAAAACTAAATAATCTACATAATAACCAATAATTAAACCCTACTATTTCATTAATATAATACCTAGAACATAGTTAATTAATATTAAGATAAAACATTAAATTAATAAAAGTTTAGAATAAACCTTAAAACTTAAATAACCAAAATAAAAAACCCTAATAAACTTTAAAAGAAATAATCTTATTCAATAATTTTACTAAAAACTTAGCCGACACCTAGGTTTCCCCACACTTCCAGTATTTAATACCAGCTCTTCCTTTCATTTGAACCAAGGCTCATTGTCTTGAAGATGGATCCTGATTTGGATCTGAAACGTCAACAGTCTATTGAAAAAAATGTGGCTAATCCGATCAACACTGAAAATCCAAACGACATAAATCTCATTAATCAGTTCGTTTCCCTGTACGGTAGGGAGACTCTGGACAAAATTTGTGTTTTAGAAAAGCTCAGGGTTAAAATAAAGGGAAGAGTGGCAGATCTGGAATTTCTAAAGAAATGTAGGGACAAAAACGTGCTACCCAAATTCACGCAGTTCCAACATAGAACCAAGAACAAATGGAACAACGTGACCTTCTTCGGGTTAGGGTTATCCATTATTAGAGGTGAAATTAGGAAGAACAGGCGTATTCTGGAACACCTATCCAAAAACGCACTAAAACTCCACCTGAAACTAGCGCAGGTCGTGACACCGGAATTTTGGAAGATAGTAGACGTCATTGCAGCCATGAAAGCGGATTGTGCTTACGTGCAAGCTCAGAACATACATTCCTCCAAGATGGAATGGCTATTGAACAACAAAAAAGATAGTCGTGACACCAACACAAAGAATGTGGTAAACCTCTCTGCGCACACGTTGAACAAAACCGAGTTTGGCGTATTGGAAAGAGGATTAAATTTCGTTGCATCCCCGTCCTCCATCCCTATTGATAACATTATTTATTGCATACAGGATGGCATACAAAACCTCAGTGATGAAGACAAAGAGTTAATACGACAAGATTGCTCAGTCGTCCTACGCAGAGCCAAACCTCTGAGAAGCATTATGAGTAATGAGGAACGCATAGCCTTAAAGAACCTAAGAAATGATGAAAACTTGGTGATTCTCGAGGCAGACAAAGGATGCGCTATTGTTCTTATGAACCTGATCCAAATTATTTTCGGCATGAAATGAGAGCATAGATATAATAAAGAAATGCACAGAGATATTGCAGATATTCAATAATATAATAGAAATGTATCAGAGATGCAACCATAAACACAAATATACAGTAATACACGATTTCTATTAATCAGAGAAATGTACAGAGACTGTAAAAATACAGAGTGAAAGACTCGCTAGAATGGTGGCAACTTATCTCTGAGAAGAGATGTGACGGCTACTCACATTCGCAAGAAGATGATTACAATGAGGCTCTGAAGGCCATTTTACAATAAATGAGAATATCAAAATTCCTAGACATCCAAAAACCTAACCCTAGGAGATGAAGCGCCAAAAGTCATGTGGGCCCCGTTTGGGTAAGTTAGTACATCAAATTCCCGGGGCCGTAACTTTTGCATACGATCTTCGTTTTAGACGTATGATAGCTCGTTGGAAAGGCATCATTGAGGAGATTCATTTTGGGGGCTCAATCATGCTTTCAGCTATCATTGAGAACCTCAATCTTGAAAAACCTTCATTTAGGCCCTCAAAATGGCCCTGGAAGTTAAAACCTGCTAAAAATAGTAAATTGCCAAAATTGCCAGAAAGTTGTTTTGAGCCAGTTGGAAAAGGTGGGTGGCCACCGATATCCACTAGGATCAATCATCCCTGCTTAGGAAGCAATGGTCTCCATTGCGTTGAGTTCCCAGGGGAGAAGGAAAAGCGTTTGTTGAATATGCATCTTGGTGAGCTGCTTGTCTTGTTGGAGACGTTGCACTGCTCAGTTTGTGGAAGTCTATCAAGAACCTGTTGAGGTTGAGGTTGTTCAACAAGTTGAGATACATGAGAGGATGGCGTGCAGAAGTAATCTTTGCGCTTTGTTGCAACCTTGTCGACCTGCTTTTGTTGGATAGAAGGTGCTTGGGGCAAGGCTGTAGTGGTTGCAGTGTCCTTTTGTTCTCCTTTTGAACAAATTGTGAAGAAGTTGAATTTTGCAGTATGAGATACTACCTTGTGACACTTTTTAGGTTGAATAGTAGTTGGAACTACCTCTGGTATTCTATAGAGATGACCCCCCAAAGTAACAATGACACTACGAGGTCGAGACTCATAAACAACATGGCGTCTCCACATATATGGTTGGCCCAAGAGCACATCATAGACATCGAGTGGGGCAACATCACATAATACCTCATCCTTGAAGGGTTGGATGTCGTATGATAATCGACACTGTTGGCTGACACGGAGATCTCGTCCTTGGCGAAGCCACCCAATATTGTATGGTTGGGGGTGTGGTGTTGTCGACAATCCCAACTGTTTGACGACCTCTGCTGAGATGAGCTTCTTCTGGCTTCTGCTATCAACAATAAAATGCAGCGGGGTCCCCTTACCCACATCTATGAATGAAAAAGGTGCTCCCCTTCTTCAGGATCTGTTAGTTCTTCTAGTTGAATTGTTGTGGTCGCGACAATAACAGTGGGGTCTGCATCAATGATCTGTCTTTTACCATTATTTTCAGAATCAGATTTTGAATCAAGGTTTGGCTCCTTGTCTTTGATCTCGGCCACCAATGACTGTTTTGAGCGACATTCATCGGTGTTGTGCCAAGGGATTTTGTGGAACTCGCACCATTTTCCGGTGTCCTTCTTTGTCTTCCCGTGACCCTTCTTTTCCTGTGTCTTGGACTAGTTTTCGGGAGACTGTTTGTTCGGGCCGTCTTTGTCATACTTTGGTTGTTGTGGATTTGCAGACCCGAATTCCCGTTTGTTCTTGTTCTTAAATTTCTGCTCAATTTTAACAGCATATCCATAAGC
>JASDQU010108203.1:0-15577 GCA_032191745.1 Picea mariana | reverse complement strand
CATAGTTGCCAACAGGGTAATACTGTTCTTTTACCACATCCATGAAAAAATCCCAAGTGGGATCGGCCCATATATTCCAGACTCCTCTGTGGAACTTTACTCCCAGTAAGTTTCCCACTAATGTTTTACATGAGGGAGAGCTTTGAGGAGTGCAAAGGTGATCTTTTCTTTGTTAGAAAAATTATGATCAGAGAAATAACCTTCTAGCAAAGTTAACCATTTTTCTAGGGCTTCTGCATCTATCTGTCCTTCAAATACAGGAATATCAAAATTAACTTGTACCTTGAAAGGCGAGGTGCCTCCAAAGTGGTCACTTGATGAAGATGCGCTTGATGCTATCGGCAGGTGTTGAAGGATGTAGGCAAAATTCTCCATCATTTCTTCCCTCTGTGACGTGAGAGGTTGCTCAAGCAACAGATTGATAGGATCGTCTGCTCCGTCGTTTTTCTTTTCTTCTGCCATTGAGGGTTTCTTGGGTGTGCGAGAGCAATTGTCTTCAAGAAGTCAAGCTCGAGACCCAACTTGCTATACTCGGACCTCGTCGGGGACATGCACTGAAAAACCGATCAAGAGCAACCTGCTCTGATACCACTGATCCGGATTATTTTCGACACGAAATGAGAGCGGAGATATAATAAAGAAATGCACAGATATATTGAATATATTCAATAATATAACAGAAATGTATCAGAGATGCAACCATAAACACAGATATACAATAATACACGATTTCTATTAATCAGAGAAATGTACAGAGACTGTAAAAATAGAGAGTAAAAGACTCGCTAGAATGGTAGCAGCTTATCTCTGAGAAGAGATGTGATGGCTACTCACATTCGAAAGAAGATGATTACAATGAGGCTCTGAAGGCCCTTTTACAATAAACAAGAATGCAAAAATTCCTAGACATCCGAAAACCTAACCCTAGGAGATGAAGCGCCAAAAGTCATGTGGGCCCCGTTTGGGTAAGTTAGTACATCAACTTCTGGGGCCGTAACTTTTGCATACGATCTCCGTTTTAGGTGTATGATAGCTCGTTGGAAAGGTATCATCGAGGATATTCATTTTGGGGGCTTAATCATGCCTTCAAATATAATTGAGAATCTCGATCTCGAAAAACCTTCATTTAGGCCCTCAAAATGGCCCCAGAAGTTAAAACCTACTAAAAATAGTAAATTGCCAAAATTGTCAGAAAGTTGTTTTGAGCCAGTTGGAAAAGGTGTGTGGCCATCGATATCCACCTGGATGAGAACCTTAGATATTACAATAGGAAAATGAATGAACACCTAACCCAGAGTGGTAGCTATAGGAAACTTAATCGCAATCTCATTAAGAAGATTATAAGGCAAGTAAAGAAAGCCATCAACAGTTCCAACCTAAACGAGAGAACAAAAAGATGATTAACCCCCAACAACGAGATCACCCCAAGGATCTACCGTCTACCGGAAATTCACAAAGAAGACATACCTCTTAGACCAATAGTGAATACCATAGGTTCACCGACCTATGAGCTTGCTAAACACATAGCCAATATCCTTAGACCCTTAGTAGGCCACACTGACTCTTTCATTAAAGACTCCAATGAATTTATTAATATCATTAAAAATGTAAAGGTAAGGCCTCAAGACACCCTCATTAGCTTTGATGTAGTCTCCCTTTTCACTAAAATCCCCTTAGATGAAGCTATCCAAATTGTCAAAGAAGTCAGTGATCCTGAAACAACTAACCTAGCCGAGGTCTACTTGCGCTCCAGTTTCTTTAGTTACAAAGGAGAATTCTATGAACAAACCAGTGGCGTAGCAATGGGCTCCCCACTGTCCCCCATTCTTGCCAACCTTTTCATGGAAAATTTTGAAAAGAAATCCCTGGACTCCTTTCCCCTAAAACCATTAAGGTGGAAAAGATATGTTGATGACACCAATGTTCTATGGCCCCACGGTGAACTAGAATCTCAGAATTTTTTTCAACACCTAAACAACATATCTGAAGATATAAAATTCACAATGGAACTCGAAGGGAATGATAACATCCCCTTTCTAGACATTCTTATCTAAACGAAAAGTAATGGAGATCTAGGACATGCGGTTTATAGAAAGAAGACCAACACTAAGAACTATCTCCATGCAAACTCCCATCACCACCCCAACCAAAAACTAGGTGTCCTAAGAACCTTAGCTACTAGAGCCATAAGAATCTCCAATGAAGCACACCCAGGTAAAGAAACATATCACCTCACCGAGACTTTTAAGAACATGAATTATAAACACAAAGACACTGAGAATGCAATAAACAGAGCCCTAGAAAAAACCCGTCATAATCCCAACATCCCCAAAGACTAGAACTGTAATATAGGTGCCTACCTTCCTTACATCCAAGGAGTGACCGATAGGATCGCTAGAATCCTCAGCAAAAAAGAGATTAAAACTTCATTCAAACCACTTGAAACCATCAAACATAGTATGAGATCTGTCAAAGACAAACTTGACCCTCGCAATGGAAAAGGAATCTACAAAATAGAGTGCTCATGCGGAAAATGTTACATCGGTGAAATTGGTTGCTCCTTCCATATTAGGATAAAAGAGCATGGCGCTGAAATTAAGAATGAACGCATCTACACTTCTGCACTAGTTGCACACTCCCTTAAAACAAGACACCATGTTCACCTAGAAGACACCAAAATCCTCGCCAAAGAAAATCACCTCTTTAAACTGTGTATTAGAGAAGCTATTGAAATCCGAAAACATCCTAGTAACCTACAAAGATAGTGGGTTAGAACTAAGCGAAAATTGGTTCCCTTTGATCCATAGAAACAACAATAATCATTGATAATTATACTATCTAAATACTATTAATTAATTTATTCATTAATAACCCCTCCTAATTATAAATCACACCCTAATAAAAACACTTATTAAATAAACAATCCTATTAAAGAATATTAAACTCATATTTATAATATTAATATTAATATTGACCTAATTTAAAGATAACTTAATAAGACTCTTTAAATAACTTAATACCTAGAACATAATTGATTAAATTTAAAAATTCATAACCTTGAATTAATTAATATTTAGAATATACCCCTTAATAACATAATGGTAAACCCAAGAAACTTAATAATCTAAGTAATAACCAATACTTAAACCCTACTACTATTTCATTAATATAATACCAAGAACATAGTTAATTAATATTAAGATAAAAAACATTAAATTAATAATAGTTTAGAATAAACCTTAAGACTTAAATAACCAAAATAAGAAACCCTAATAAACTTTAAAAGAATTAATCTAATTAAATAATTTTACTAAAAACTTAGCCGACACCTAGGTTTCCCCATATTTGCAGTATTTAATACCAGCTCTTTCTTTCATTTTAACCCAGGCTCATTGTTCTAAAGATGGATCCTGATTTGGATCTGAAACGTCGATAGTCTATTGACAAAACTATGGCTAATCTGATCAACACTGAAAATCCCAACCACATAAATCTCATTAATCAGATCATTTCCATGTACGGTAGCGAGACTCTTGACGAAATTCGCGTTTAAGAAAACCTCAGTGTTAAGATAAAGAGAAGAGTGGCAGATCTGGAATTTCTCAAGAAATGTAGGGACAGAAACGTGCTACCCAAATTCGCACAGATCCAACATAGAACCAAGAACAAATGGAACAACGCGGCCTTCTCCAGGTTAGGGCTATCCATTGTTAGAGGCGAAATTAGGAAGTACAAGAGTATTCTGGAACACCTATCCAAAAACATGCTAAAACTCCACCTGAAACTAGCGCAGGTCGTGAGACCCGAATTATGGAAAATAGTAGACACCATTACAGCCATGAAAGCAAATTGTGCTTACGTGTAAGCTCATAACAGACATTCCTCCAAGCTAGAACGACTACTCAACAACAAAAAAGATAGGCGTGACACCAACACAAAGAATGTTGTAAACCTCTATGCGCGCATGTTGAACAAAACCGAGCTGAAAGTATTGGAAAGAGGATTAAAAATCCAAAAACATCTTAGTAACCTAAACAAAGATAATGGGTTAGAACTAAACAAAAATCGGTTCCCTTTGATCCATAGAGACAACAATAATCATTGATAATTATACAATCTAAATACTATTAATTAATTTATTCATTAATAACCCCTCCTAATTATAAATCACGCCCTATTAAAAACACTTATTAAATAAACAATCTTATTAAAGAATATTAAACTCATATTTATAATATTAATATTAATATTAATATTGACCTAATTTAAAGATAACTTAATAAAACTCTTTAAATAACTTAATACCTAGAACATAATTGATTAAATTTAAAAATTCATAACCTTGAATTAATTAATATTTAGATATGCCCCTGAATAACATAATGGTAAACCTAAAAAACTTAATAATCTACATAATAACCAATAATTAAACCCTACTATTTCATTAATATAATACCTAGAACATAGTTAATTAATATCAAGATAAAACATTAAATTAATAAAAGTTTAGAATAAACCTTAAAACTTAAATAACCAAAATAAGAAACCCTAATAAACTTTAAAAGAACTAATCTTATTCAATAATTTTACTAAAAACTTAGTCGACACTTAGGTTTCCCCACACTTCCGGTATTTAATACCAGCTCTTCCTTTCATTTGAACCAAGGCTCATTGTCTTGAAGATGGATCCTGATTTGGATCTAAAACGTCAACAGTCTATTGAAAAAAATGTGGCTAATCCGATCAACACTGAAAATCCCAACGACATAAATCTCATTAATCAGTTCATTTCCCTGTACGGTAGGGAGACTCTGGACAAAATCCGTGTTTCAGAAAAGCTCAGGGTTAAAATAAAGGGAAGAGTGGCAGATCTGGAATTTCTAAAGAAATGTAGGGACGAAAACGTGCTACACAAATTCGCGCAGATCCAACATAGAACCAAGAACAAATGGAACAATGCGACCTTCTCCGGGTTAGGGTTATCCATTATTAGAGGTGAAATTAGGAAGAACAGGTGTATTCTGGAACACCTATCCAAAAACGCACTAAAACTCCCCCTGAAACTAGCGCAGGTCGTGACACCCGAATTATGGAAGATAGTAGACGTCATTGCAGCCATGAAAGCGGACTGTGCTTACGTGCAAGCTTAGAACATACATTCCTCCAAGATGGAATGGCTACTGAACAACAAAAAATATAGTCGTGACACCAACGCAAAGAATGTGGTAAACCTCTCTGCGCACACGTTGAACAAAACCGAGTTGGGTGTATTGGAAAGAGGATTAAATTTCGTTGTATCCCCGTCCTCCATCCCTACTGATAACATTATTTATTGCATACAGGATGGCATACAAAACCTCAGTGGTGAAGACAAAGAGTTAATACGACAAGATTGCTCAGTCGTCCTATGCAAAGCCAGACCTCCGAGAAGCATTATGAGTAATGAGGAACGCGCAGCCTTAAAGAACCTAAGTAATGATGAAAACTCGGTGATTCTCGAGGCAGACAAAGGAGGCGCTACTATTCTTATGAACCTTAGAGATTACAATAGGAAAATGAATCAACACCTAACCCAGAGTGGTAGCTATAGGAAACTTAATCGCAATCTCATTAAGAAGATTACAAGGCAAGTAAAGAAAGCCATCAACAGTTCCAACCTAAACAAGAGAACCAAAAAATGATTAACCCCCAACAATGAGATCACCCCAAGGATCTACCGTCTACCAGAAATTCACAAAGAAGACATCCCTCTTAGACCAATAATGAATACCATAGGTTCACCAACCTATGAGCTCGCTAAACACGTAGCCAATATCCTTAGACCCTTAGTAGGCCACAGTGAATCTTTCATTAAAGACTCCGATGAATTTATTAATATAATTAAAAATGCAAAGGTAAGGCCTCAAGACACCCTCATTAGCTTTGATGTAGTCTCCCTTTTCACTAAAATCCCCTTAGATGAAGCTATCCAAATTGTCAAAGAACTCATCGATCCTGAAACAACTAACCTAGCCGAGGTTTACTTGCGCTCCACTTTATTTAGTTACCAGGGAGAATTCTATGAACAAACCAGGGGCATCGCAATGGGCTCCCCACTGTCCCCCATTGTTGCCAACCTTTTTATGGAAAATTTTGAAAAGAAATCCCTGGACTCCTTTCCCCTAAAACCATTAAGGTGGAAAATATATGTTGATGACACCAATGTTCTATGGCCCCACGGGAAACTAGAATCTCATAATTTTTTTCAACACCTAAACAACATATCCGAAAATATAAAATTCACAATGGAACTTGAAGGGAATGATAACATCCCCTTTCTAGACATTCTTATCTAAACGAAAAGTAATGGGGATCTAGGACATGCGGTTTATAGAAAGAAGACCCACACTGAGAACTATCTCCACGCAAACTCCTATCACCACCCCAACCAGAAACTACGTGTCCTAAAAACCTTAGCTACTAGAGCCATAAGAATCTCTGATGAAGCACACCCAGGTAAAGAAACATATCACCTCACCGAGACTTTTAAGAACATGGGTTATAAACACGAAGACATTGAGAATGCAATAAACAGAGCCCTAGAAAAAACCTGTCATAATCCCAACATCCCCAAAGACCAGAACCATAATAGAGGTGCCTACCTTCCTTACATCCAAGGAGTGGCTGGCATGATCGCTAGAATCCTCAGCAAAAAAGAGATTAAAACTTCCTTCAAACCACTTGAAACCATCAAACATAGTATGAGATCCATCAAAGACAAACTTGACCCTCACAATGGAAAAGAAATCTACAAAATAGAGTGCTCATGCGGAAAATGCTACATCGGTGAAACTGGTCGCTCCTTCCATATTAGGATAAAAGAGCATGGAGCTGAAATTAAGAATGAACGCATCTGCACTTTTGCACTAGTTGAACACTCCCTTAAAACAAGACACCATGTTCTCCTAGAAGACACCAAAATCCTCGCTAAAGAAAATCACCTCTTTAAAATGTGTATTAGAGAAGCTATTGAAATCCGAAAACATCCTAGCAACCTAAACAAAGATAGTGGGTTAGGACTAAGGGAAAACCGGTTCTCTTTGATCCATGGAAACAACAATAATCATTGATAATTATACTATCTAAATACTATTAATTAATGTATTCATTAATAACCCCTCCTAATTATAAATCACACCCTAATAAAAACACTTATTAAATAAACAATCCTATTAAAAAATATTAAACTCATATTTATAATATTAACATTAATATTGACCTAATTTAAAGATAACTTAATAAGACTCTTTAAATAACTTAATACCTAGAACATAATTGATTAAATTTAAAAATTCATAACCCTGAATTAATTAATATTTAAAATATACCCCTTAATAACATAATGGTAAACCCAAAAAACTTAATAATCTACATAATAACCAATAATTAAACCCTACTACTATTTCATTAATATAATACCAAGAACATAGTTAATTAATATTAAGATAAAAAACATTAAATTAATAATAGTTTAGAATAAACCTTAAAACTTAAATAACCAAAATAAGAAACCCTAATAAACTTTAAAAGAATTAATTTTATTAAATAACTTTACTAAAAACTTAGCCGACACCTAGGTTTCCCCATATTTGTGGTATTTAATACCTGCTCTTCCTTTCATTTTAACCCAGACTCATTGTTCTGAAGATGGATCCTGATTTGGATCTGAAACGTCGATAGTCTATTGACAAAACTATGGCTAATCTGATCAACACTGAAAATCCCAACCATAGAAATCTCATTAATCAGATCATTTCCCTGTACGGTAGTGAGACTCTTGATGAAATTTGCGTTTTAGAAAGCCTCAGTGTTAAGATAAAGAGAAGAGTGGCAGATATGGAATTTCTCAAGAAATGTAGGGACATAAATGTGCTACCCAAATTCACGCAGATCCAACATAGAACCAAGAAAAAATGGACAAGTGCGACCTTCTCCAGGTTAGGGTTATCCATTGTTAGAGGCGAAATTAAGAAGAACGGGTGTATTCTGGAACACCTATCCAAAAACACACTAAAACTCCACCTGAAACAAGCGCAGGTCATGAGACCCGAATTATGGAAAATAGTAGACACCATTACAGCCATGAAAGCGGATTGTGCTTACGTGCAAGCTCATAACAGACATTCCTGAAAGCTGGAACGACTACTCAACAACAAAAAAGATAGGCGTGACACCAACGCAAAGAATGTGGTAAACCTCTATGTGCGCATGTTGAACAAAACCGACCTGGGCGTATTGGAAAGAGGATTAAATTTTGTTGTATCCCTGTCCACCATGCCTACCGATAACATTTTTTGCTGCATAGAGGATGGAATACAAAACCTCAGTGATGAAGAGAAAGAATTCATACGACGAGATTGCTCAGTCCTCCTACGCAAAGTCAAACCTCCGAGAAGCAATATGAATAATGAGGAACGCACAGCCTTAAAGAACCTAAGAAATGATGAAAACTTGGTGATTCTCAAGGCAGACAAAGGAGGTGTTATTGTTCTTATGAACCTTAGTGATTACAATAGGAAAATGAGTGAATACCTAACCCAGAGTGGCAGCTACAAGAAACTTAATTGCAATCCCATAAAAAAGATTATAAGGCAAGTAAAGAAAGCCATCAACAGTTCCAACCTAGACGAGAGAACCAAAAAACGATTAACCCCCAACAACGAGATCACGCCAAGGATCTACGGTCTACAGAAAATTCACAAAGTAGATATCCCTCTTAGACCCATAGTGAATACAATAGGTTCACCAACCTATGAGTTGGCTAAACACGTAGCCAAGATCCTTAGCCCCTTAGTAGGCCACAATGACTCTTTCATTAAAGACTCCAATGAATTTATTAATATCATTAAAAATGAAAAGGTAAGGCATCAAGACACCTTCATTAGCTTTGATGTAATCTCCCTTTTCACTAAAATCCCCTTAGATGAAGCCATCCAAATTGTCAAAGAAGTCATCGATCCTGAAACAGCTAACCTAGTCGAGGTCTGCTTGCACTCCACTTTCTTTAGTTACCAAGGAGAATTCTATGAACAAACCAATGGCGTAGCAATGGGCTCTCCACTGTCCCCCATTTTTACAAACCTTTTCATGGAAAATTTTGAAAAGAAAGCTCTTGACTCCTTTCCCCTAAAACCATAAAGTTGGAAAAGATATGTTGATGACACCAATGTTCTCTAGCCCCATGAGAAAGTAGAATTACATATTTTTTTCAACACTTAAACAACATATCTGAAGAATTAAAATTCACAATGGAACTCGAAGAGAATGATAACATCCCCTTTCTAGATGTTATTATGAAAAGGAAAAGTAATGGGGATCTAGGACATGCAGTTTATAGAAAGAAGACCCACACTAAGAACTATCTCCACGCAAACTCCCATCACCACCCCAACCAGAAACTAGGTGTCCTAAAAACCTTAGCCACTATAGCCATAAGAATCTTTGATGAAGCACACCTAGATAAAGAAACAGATCACCTCACCAAGACTTTTAAGAACATAGGTTATAAACACAAAGACATTAAGAATGCAATAAACAGAGCCCAAGAAAAAACCCGCGATAATCCCAGAATCCCCAAAGACTAGAACCCTAATAGACGTGCCCGCCTTCCTTACATCCAAGGAGTGACCGATATGATTGCAAGAGTCCTCGGCAAAAAAGAGATTAAAATCTCCTTCAAACCACTTGAAACCATCAAACATAGTATGAGATCCGTCAAAGACAAAGTTGACTCTCACAATGGCAAAGGAATCTACAAAATAGAGTGCTCATGTGGAAAATGCTACATCGGTGAAATTGGTCCCTCCTTCCAGATTAGGATAAAAGAGCATGGAGCTAACATTAAAAATGAACGCATCTACACTTTTGCCCTAGCTGAACACTCCCTTAAAGCAAGACACCATGTTCGCCTAGAAGACACCAAAATCCTCGCCAAAGAAAATCACCTCTTTAAACGACGTATTAGAGAAGCTATATAATTCTTAAAACATCCTAGTTACCTAAACAAAGATAGTGGGTTAGAACTAAGCGAAAATTGGTTCCCATCGATCCATAGAAACAACAATAATCATTAATAATTATACAATCTAAATACTATTAATTAATTTATTCATTAATAACCCATCCTAATTATAAATCACACCCTAATAAAAACACTTATTAAATAAACAATCCTATTATAGAATATTAAACTCATATTTATAATATTAATAGTAATATTGATGTAATTTAAAGATAACTTAATAAGACTCTTTAAATAATTTAATACCTAGAACATAATTGATTAAAATTAAAAATTCATAACCTTGAATTAATTCATATTTAGAATATACGCCTTAATAACATAATGGTAAACCCAAAAAACTTAATAATCTACATAATAACAAATAAATAAATCCTACTATTTCATTAATATAAGACCTAGAACATAGTTAATTAATATTAAGGTAAAAACATTAAATTAATAATAGTTTAGAATAAACCTTAAAACTTAAATAACCAAAATAAAAAACCCTAATAAACTTTAAAAGAATTAATCTTATTAAATAATTTTACTAAAAACTTAGCCGACACTTAGGTTTCTCCACTCTTCCAGTATTTAATACCAGCTCTTCCCTTCATTTTAACCCAGGCTCATTGTCCTGAAGATGGACCCTGATTTGGATCTGAAATGTTGACAGTCTATTGACAAAGCTGTGGCTAATCCAATCAACACTAAAAATCCCAATCGCATAAATCTCATTAATCAGATCATTTCCCAGTACGGCAGGGAGACTCTGGACGAAATTCGCGTTTTAGAAAAGCTCAGGGTTAAGATAAAGAGAAGAGTGGCAGATCTGGAATTTCTCAAGAAATGTAGGCACAAAAACGTGCTAACCAAATTCGTGCAGATCCAGCATAGAATCAAGAACAAATGGAACAACGTGACCTTCTCTAGGTTAGGGTTACCCATTGTTAGAGGCGAAATTAGGAAGAACAAGTGTATTCTGGAACACCTATCAAAAAACGCACTAAAAATCCACTTGAAACTAGCACAGGTCGTGACACCCAAGTTATGGAAGATAGTAGACAACATTGCAGCCATGAAAGCGGATTGTACTTACGTCCAAGCTTAGAACGGACATTCCTGCAAGCTAGAACGACTACTCAACAACAAAAAAGAAATATGTGACACCAACTCAAAGAATGTGGTAAACCTCTCTGCACGCATGTTGAACAAAACCAAGTAGGGTGTATTGGAAAAGGGATTAAATTTCGTTGTATCCTCGTCCTCCATTCCTACCAATAACATTATTTGCTGCATAGAGGATGGCACACAAAACCTAAGTGATGAAGATAAAGAATTCATACGACAAGATTGTTCAGTCATCCTACGCAAAGCCAAACCTCCTAGAAGCAATATGAGTAGCGAGGAACACTCAGCCTTAAAGAACCTAAGAAATGATGAAAACTTGGTGATTCTCAAGGCAGACAAAGGAGGCGCTATTGTTCTTATTAACCTTAGTGATTACAATAGGAAAATGAATGAACACCTAACCCAGATTGGCAACTACAAGAAACTTAATTGCAATCCCATTAAGAAGATTATAAGGCAAGTAAAGAAATCCATCAACAGTTCCAACCTAGACGAGAGAACCAAAAAACGATTAACCCACAAGAACGAGATCACCCCAAGGATCTACGGTCTACCGAAAATTCACAAAGAAGATATCCCTCTTAGACCCATAGTGAATACCATAGGTTCACCAACCTATGAGCTGGCTAAACACGTAGCCAACATCCTTAACCCCTTAGTAGGCCACAATGACTCTTTCATTAAAGACTCCAATGAATTTATTAATATCATTAAAAATGAAAAGGTAAGGCCTCAAGACACCCTCATTAGCTTTGATGTGATCTCCTTTTTCACTAAAATCCCCTTAGATGAAGCTATCTAGATTGTCAAAGAATTCACCGATCCTGAAACAACTAACCTAGTCGAGGTCTGCTTGCGCTCCACTTTCTTTAGTTAGCAAGGAGAATTCTATGAACAAACCAATGGCGTAGCAATGGGCTCCCCACTGTCCCCCATTGTTACAAACCTTTTCATGGAAAATTTTGAAAAGAAAGCTCTAGACTCCTTTCCGCTAAAACCATTAAGGTGGAAAAGATATGTTGATGACACCAATGTTCTCTGGCCCCACGGGAAAGTAGAATTACATAATTTTTTTCAACACCTAAACAACATATCCGAAGATATAAAATTCACAATGGAACTCGAAAAGAATGATAGCATCCCCTTTCTAGACGTTCTTATCAAAAGGAAAAGTAATGGGGATCTAGGACATGCGGTTTATAGAAAGAAAACCCACAATGAGATCTATCTCCATGGAAACTCCCATCACCACCCCAACCAAAAACTAGGTGTCCTAAAAACCTTAGCCCTAGAGCCATAAGAATCTCCGATGAACCACACCTATATAAAGAAACAGATCGCCTCACCAAGACTTTTAAGAACATAGGTTATAAACACAAAGACATTAAGAATGCAATAAACAGAACCCTAGAAAAAACCCGTGATAATCCCAACGTCCCCAAAGACAAGAACCCTAATAGAGGTGCTTGCCTTCCTTACATCCAAGGAGTGACCGATAGGATTGCAAGAGTCCTCGGCAAAAAAGAGATTAAAACCTCCTTCAAACAACTTGAAACCATCAAACATAGTATGAGATCCGTCAAAGATAAATTTGACCCTCACAATGGCAAAGGAATCTACAAAATAGAGTGCTCATGCAGAAAATGCTACATCGATGAAACTAGTCGCTCCTTCCATATTAGGATAAAAGAGCATGGAGCTGACATTAAGGATAAACGCATCTGCACTTCTGCCCTAGCTGAACACACCCTTAAAACAAGACACCATGTTCGCTTAGAAGACACCAAAATCCTCGCTAAAGAAAATCACTTCTTTAAACTTCGTATTGGAGAAGTTATTGAAATCCAAAAACATCCTATTAACCTAAACAAAGATAGTGGGTTAGATCTAAGCAAAAACTGGTTCCCTTTGATCCATAGAAACAACAATAATCATTGATAATTATACAATCTAAATACTATTAATTAATTTATTCAGTAATAACTCCTCCCAATTATAAATCACACCCTATTAAAAACACTTCCTAAATAAACAATCCTATTAAAGAATATTAAACTCATATTTATAATATTAATATTAATATTGTCCTAATTTAAAGATAACTTAATAAGACTCTTTAAATAACTTAATACCTAGAACATAATTGATTAAATTTAAAAATTCATAATCTTGAATTAATTAATATTTAGAATATACCCCTTAATAACATAATGGTAAACCCAAAAAACTTAATAATCTACATCATAACCAATAATTAAACCCTACTATTTCATTAATATAATACCTAGAACATATTTAATTAATATTAAGATAAAAACATTATATTAATGATAGTTTAGAATAAACCTTAAAACTTAAATAACCAAAATAAGAAACCCTAATAAACTTTAAAAGAACTAATCTTATTAAATAATTTTACTAAAAACTTAGTCGACACCTAGATTTCCCCACACTTCTGGTATTTAATACCAGCTCTTCCCTTCATTTTAACCATGGCTCATTGTCCTGAAGATGGATCCTGGTTTGGATCCAAAACGTCGGCAGTCTATTGAAAAAACCATGGCTAATCCGATCAACACTGAAAATCGCAACCACGGAAATCTCATTAATCAGATCATTTCCCTGTACGGTAGGGAGACTCTGGACAAAATTCGTGTTTTAGAAAAGATCAGGGTTAAGATAAAGAGAAGAGTGGAAGATCCGGAATTTCTCAAGAAATGTAGGGACGAAAACGTGCTACCCAAATTCGCGCAGATCCAACAAAGAACCAAGAAAAAATGGAACAACGCGACCTTCTCCAGGTTAGGGTTATCCATTATTTTAGGCAAAATTAGGAAGAACAGGTGTATTCTATAACACCTATCCAAAAACGTGCTAAAACTCCACCTGAAACTAGCGCATGTCGTGACACCTGAATTATGGAAGATAGTAGACGTCGTTGCAGCCATGAAACTGGATTGTGCTTATGTGCAAGCTCAGAACATACATTCCTCCAAGCCGGAATGGCTACCCAACAAATAAAACGATGGTCGTGACACCAATGCAAAGAATGTGGTAAACCTCTCTGTGCGCACGTTGAACAAAACTGAGTTGAGCTTATTGGAAAGAGTCTTAAATTTTTCCATATCCCTGTCCTCCATCCCTACCGATAACATTATTTGTTGCATAGAGGATGGCATACAAAACCTCAGTGATGAAGACAAAGAATTAATACGACAAGATTTCTTAGTCATTCTACACAAATTCAAACCTCTGAGAAGCAATATGAGTAATAAGGAACGCACAGCCTTAAAGAACCTAAGAAATGATGAAAACTTGGTGATTCTCAAGGCAGACAAAGGAGGCACTATTGTTCTTATGAACCTTACCCAGAGTGGCAACTACAGGAAACTTAATCGCAATCCCATTAAGAAGATTATAAGGCAAGTAAAGAAAGCCATCAACAGTTCCAACCTAGACAAGAGAACCTAAAAACAATTAACCCCCAACAATGAGATCATCCCAAGGATCTACGATCTACCGAAAATTGACAAAGAAGGTATCCCTCTTAGACCCATAGTGAATACAATAGGTTCACCAACCTATGAGCTGGCTAAACACGTAGCCAAGATCCCTAGCCCCTTGGTAGGCCACACTGACTCTTTCATTAAAGACTCCAATGAATTTAATAATATCATTAAAAATGAAAAGGTAAGGCCTCAAGACACCCTCATTAGCTTTGATGTAGTCTCCCTTTTCACTAAAATCCCCTTAGATGAAGCTATCCAAATTGTCAAAGAAGTCACCGATCCTGAAATAGCTAACCTAGTCGAGGTCTGCTTGTGCTCCACTTTCTTTAGTTAGCAAGGAGAATACTATGAACAAACCATTGACGTAGCAATGGTCTCCCCACTATCCCCCATTGTTGCCAACCTTTTCATGGAAAATTTTGAAAAGAAAGCTTTGGACTCCTTTCCCCTAAAACCATTAAGGTGGAAAAAATATGTTGATGACACCAATGTTCTTTGGCCCCACGGGAAAGTAGAATTACATAATTTTTTTCAACACCTAAACAACATATCCGAAGATATAAAATTCACAATGGAACTCAAAGAGAATGATAGGTTTGATCTTGTGTGGCATAACGATGAATAGAACCTCTGGATCGGCGAACTAGGGTTTCTGCAGACCCTTGCGGTGAGGGAGCTCAGCAATGGCCCCATCGGGGCATCCTCCACCCAGCGGAGGAGGGACGACGGCCGGCTCCTACAGTCGGGCTACAGCCGGTGTTAAGGACGCGGAAAGAACCAAAAGGCCGGCCTTTGAGCCGCCGCCAGACATACACTCGACCCTGTGGGAAGAAGGCGCATCCAAGGACCGCGAAATGGAGATCGATCATGAGAAGGCAGCCTCAGCCTCCCCTGC
>JASDQU010108202.1:21066-36903 GCA_032191745.1 Picea mariana | reverse complement strand
CAGTTGAAATAGAATTTTATGAAACAACTAGTTGAAGATGAGGAAGTGGATTTTGTTATTCTACCTAAGAAATCCTAAGAGATGATGGGGAAACCCAAGTTGGTTTACTCTCCAATTTAGTTTTGTTTGTCCATTTAGTACCAAAAAATTCCTATTGTTTGATTCGAGAATGTGGACATATAAGACCTTGTAGGAGTAAAGACAATTGTAGACTTTGACGTCATCAAGATTTTGGACAAAAGGTATCCCTATCCTTATGTATTAGGGATTTAGTGGGATTTTAACAAAATTTTCATTGACTTGAATAAAGAAACCATGACTTTCACATTTTATGGTACCAAAGTAAGAAAACCTTTAGATACTCATTAAGGTTCAAGGAAACTAAACTTACCGAGGAAACATTTAAAGATACCATGGCATATCATATTTACAATCTGATACTAGGAAAATGACAAGATTATATCAACCTCATTCTAAATGGATACATTAGTTGGAAAAGTATCCATTCTTTTGGCAATGACTCTCAAGAGGCAATATAGAATTAGCTAGTCTGCAACCATGAGATTTCCACTAGATGGTGTGCTTTAGTAAAATCTATACATTGGATCAAGTTTGAGCTCAAAGACCCTCATATTTATGACGAGACTATTAATGTGGAATATTTCATCGATGTTATGGAATACATAGTTGTAGAAGAAAAACAAGTACTTGCATTAGATGTGGTATTAAAAGATACATTTTCTCACTAGTGGGCTATGCATAAGGATAATATCAACACATGAGTTGTAGTACGATCAGCTATGATACACAAGTTCATTCCCCTCCCCCTTAATATCAAGTTTCAGGATTTGTATCCAACTAATGGGAAAGTGATGAAGTTTGTGGAGTAGTATGAATGAAATATAGACTCGAACATCCACACATAAAAAAAATTACATAAATGGGGATAGGAAGGCCTTCAACAAGAATATTGGGTGAATAAATTCATGTATACCTTAGGAACTATTCCTGAGGCTTGGTATCTTCATGAAGAGTCCAGGAGATAGACTAAATATTGGACAATGATCAATTGCGGCATTAGGTCCCCACTACGATATTCCCACAACATCAGAAGATGGAAACCTTAAAATATTTGGAATGACAATTGGATGAACCACTCTACTATAGAAAAGTGGGACATGATGTTGGAGAAGATGATGACCTAGAAGAGTTGGAACATATCTCTTTCTAGGAGTCAAAATGTTCAATAAAAATATAGGAAAATAGTGTGGGCACATATAAGAATCCTTATTAGAAGCCTATGAAGTTGTGCATGATTAACATAAGTGGTGAGGAATGTCTGAAAATTACCTTAGTAGATGATTATTGGGATGAGTAGACCAACTCAAAAGTTGCAGTGCTACTAAAGGGATATGATTATATGTTTCCACAAATATTAACAAAGATTACAGGAATCAAAGGAGAACTAGGAACGATAAATATTGAGTTGTGGAAGAATGCAAAACTAGTTAAGCATTTCCCCTACCATCATAACTCATAGGTCAAAGAGAAGGTGAAAAATTAGACTAACTATAAGCTTGGTGTAGGTGTGATTTTCCCTATAGATGAATCTGAATGGATCATCCCTATATTGATCCATAGCAAGAAAGATACCAAAGATATTAGGGTTTGTGTTGACTTACAAGGTATTAATTCCTCATGTGTCCATGATCCTTTTTTGACTCCCTTCAATGATGAGGTGTTAGATAAAATAGCGAGTAAGGAAGCCTATTCTTTTATCACTGTATTATTGGCTTAGGATAGCATAAGAATATAAGATAAAGGCCACATTCACTACAAATTGGGGCCCCTTTTCTTATAATGCAATGTCATTCGAGTTGAAGGGTGTTCATGTTGTATTTTCCTATATAGTCATAGTATCTTTTCAGGATTATATTTACATATTTTTTTAATTTTATTTGGATGATTGGATGGTCTATGGGATATTGAAGGACCATATATCAATGTTGATATTAATTTTTGACAATTAAAAATAGTTACAAATCTTGCTTAACCTGAGAAGTGTGTTTCTACACACTTTTCAATATATTGTTAGGCCACATTGTTTGTAAAGAGGGAGTCATGATGGAACTAACCAAGATTGTTGTAATTGTTAATTTCCTTAGTCCAACTAGTCTCAAGACATTGCATTTGACTTTGCACCACACTATTTATTACAAAATATTCATCTACAACTACACATCTATTATAAAACTAATGGAAAAGTTGTTGAAGAAGTCAGAAAATAAGCTTTCTAGTCGACTATTCATTGTAAATATGTGTTTAATAAACTGAAAGAAACTATTATAAGTGCCCCTATTCTTCTCTTTCCTAATTTGTATGTATATTTTAATGTACATGTACATACATCCAATGTTTCTCTAGGAGTGGTACTTACTCAACGAGTGGAAGGGGATCTTGATCACCCTGTTTATTTTGCAAGTAGGGAATTGTCCCAAGCTAAACATAACTACACAATCATAGAAAGGGAAGGGTTTTCCATGTTTTATGGTATGTAGAAGTTCTACTACTATTTATTAGGAGGTCACTTTAAGTTTTTCACAGACCATGAAACTCTGAAATAGTGAAAAATGTTGTTTTGGAAGGGAGGATTTGTAGGTGGTTATTATCATTTCAAGAATTCTCTTTTGAAGTTATTTTCAAATCATGGAAGCATAATGTGGGTATTGATCACTTGCCCCAAATAGAGTTGGGTGAATCAAGAGGTGGAATAGATTATTAGCTATCGAATGTATATTTTTTCCATGTTGAATCTATCTCTAACTATTTGGAGTATATTACTTTATTTCTGACTACAGGTTCAACCCCCTACAAACTATTTGACAACTCAGAAGCACCATCTAGTGGTTAGAGATACAAATTATTAGTTGGTTTCAAGACAATTACGTAAGTTGGATAGTGATGGATTCCTTCGATATTGTGTTTTGGATCATGAACACGGTGATATTCTCTTGGAATTCCATCATGGAGTTATGAGAGGTCAATATGGAGGTAAATCCACATCTCAAAAAATCTTATAAGTTATCCTTTAGTGGGCTTCTATATTCAAATATTCCGAGTATGTGAAGAGTTGTGGTTTATGTCAACATGTTGGAAAGTCATCTAGGAGGGATGAGTTATCTGTATAATCGAATGACACCAAGTATCTTGAAGGGATTGATGGGATTGGTTTTAGTGTTAGTACATCAATGTCTTAAATGTTTATTCAATCACGTTGGTAAATTTGTTTCCTCTAATCCTTCACATGAACAAAGTGATACTCACCCCATCGACCAATTAGTAAATGCAATTGGGAGTTTTTATTCCAGGATTAATTTTTCATCACTTTTTTTCTATTTTTTGTGGTGTATAACTCTTTGTCACATTCAAGCTCCATGCCCCTACCATAACAACAATAGTCATCTAAATTGTTTCATATTTATAGCCTTGAATCACTTAAGTTTATCATAGAATAACACAATCCCATTTTGTAGTAATGGGAAAAATTGTTGGTGCTAAGTCCCACAACCCCTAGAACAAAGATGCTTTGTCAAGGGAAATTGTGGATCCAATAGGGGAGGTCATGGGAAATCGCAATGGAAAAATGGAACATACATGGCTAGTTGATCATGAATTTGTCGATCCTTCTTTTTTTTTCAAAGTTTCAACAATTGTGTATATGAATCGGGCTCATTTGGAGAATGGGGAGATTACACATGTTTGGAAGTTTGAATTCAAGATTCTACATGACTCCACCTTGATGACCCTGCTAGACCTTCCAACCTTCGACAACACTAGTGAAGTTGATTAGTGCACTAAGTTTTTAATCAATTGCATTCATCATAATTCCTTATGGTTGGACCATGCCTACCCAATTCATGTCAAGGATATTCAATCACTCATGTGTTTGTTTACAGAAGGGAAATATGTTATAGATGCATTCCAAGAAGTAAGAAAGCATGGAAAGAATATTTAGGAGCCAAGTTTTCATGAGAAACATGGAAGAACGTGCGAACACTATGGGGTGATAATATGTTTGATCCAAGATGAGTGGTTTGAGATGCCTTCTAGATAATGACTTTCCATATCATGAGGAATTATTCCAAGGGTGATTGTTCTCTCAATACCCTATATGTTGTCAAGTTATGTATCCAGTGTGTCCATCCAAATTGGTGCACCTTTCTAATGAATTATTGATGGTTGCATGCACAGATGCATGTATCATAGGGGATACTTTCATCTTCAACTACCTACTACCAGGATTCATGATCCTCAAATGGAAACCACCACAAAGTTAGGAACTTCACTCTATATGGGGTCAAACCTTTCTTGCATTGCAATATGATCCCTAGTGAGTCCAAAAGGATACTTAAAACTTTTCTTTTAATTATTTTTCTTTTGTAAAGTGGTACAAAATGATGATTATGGATACCTAAATCACCATCTGGTTGTTTAAGTCCCTAATAGAAGTGCACAGTGGTAAGCTCTAGTTCAACATTGAAAAACATAACACCAATGTGTACCCTATAGAAACAAATAATAATAAGTTCAAAGTTTCCCCAATGTTGAATTTTTATCTCAATGATTAAGTGTTGGATAAGGAAGTTTTCTCATGGCTAGAGGTTCACAAATCCCACTAAACCATAGGTACAATTTGAATTCTACCAAAAGTGTTGTAGCATCCCTAAAGTCGAGACAAAGGAAAGTTAATAGTCCCTAAGGAGGAGGTGCAAAGGAAAAGAAAGGGGATGGAGTCAAGTTCTAATTCAAACACTGAACCTACCACATAAGGATCAACCAATGATACTTCATATTTGCAAGAAGCTAAATAGAGTGCATTACCTCCACTATTTAAGAGACTGATTCTAAATGGTGCTACCTTTCCTAGGCAATATGCAAAGTAATGTATAGGCATTTTTCAAAGATTTGTCCAAGGTGGCAACCCCTAGAAGAAACACATAGTGCTAACATCCCTTCGACTATACCCAAGCCACCGACACCCAAAAATCCAATCACTCATCGTACACCTACCAAAATTCATGTCGTTTTCACGTTTCAATATTATAGTCAACTCCATGCAACTACAGGGGAAACTTTGAAAATGAAGTTGGTAGATTTGGAAAACAAAAAAGAGTTGTATTTTATAGAGAAATCTCAAAAATCTTTATGGGATTATTAACAAAAGGAACCCTCTACCATTCTAATTGTCTAGATTGAAGACAATGCTCCAAAATCTCTTACTAAAATTTTGAGTATTCCCATTGAACATGAAGACCAATACACTATGGTCTCTTTTTCCCCTAGGAGCATGCACATTCATCTAATGTTATGGAAGACACTATATAGAGATATTTTCACCTAAGTGCATATAATGGTACTAGAATTTTACATGCAGGACGAGGTATGACTAGTTCTAGTGATTATGAGGATCCAAATTGTCATTCCCCAGTTTTTAGTGATTTCCTAGTAGATGCGCCATAGTAAGAGGAGGTAAAAACAATGAAAGAAGTTGAAGATGAAGTGAAAAGGATGGTTTCTCCTCCAAGAAATACCATGCTAGTCACCACTCGTGTAGTTATCATTTATTGCATAGCTCAAATAGTTATACAAGACTTATTGTCAAGCAATGTTGTAAGTCTTCTAAGAGCATATTGATTTCACACTTTTTTCTTATCGATGCCATGTAGGAGAGGATCCTCTATACCTTCATATGATCATGAGATCATTAGGATTTATAGGTAGACATAACCTCACATTCTAATCAGTCTATTTCTAGTGGGTTACCATTGAACATGCTCCCACTAAGGGTTTCTCAACCTAGTGCATCAATCACATAAGCAGCTGGTGTACTGAACTATTATACTCTAGATTTGTTACAGACAACCCACTTGACCACTAAACAAGTGGTGCAGAGAGTTGTTTAGGTTGAACAGCATTATTAACACCTTTAGCAAGCTTACTAGTAGTTGTGAATCTAGTTAACTAAGGTTACTTTAGTTTGGGACATGTAGTTACAAGCACAACAATAAGAAAATCATGAGTCGGATATGGTATGGGTTTGTCTAGCAAACCTGTGTCTTGAATTGAAGAAGGTCAACTCTAAATTGGAATATTGTGTACCTTCTTTTCAACATGTTGTAACCTTGAGTGCATTTTTTCATCATAGAGGTAGTTGCAGGAACAATAACTGTATTTGCAAGAAGAATTGAATACTAGGAATAACTACGATGACCAATACTTATGGAAACACATGGACAAGAGTACTCCCCCTCATGGTTGAAATACTTAATACAAATGAATTTCTAAGAAGAGCTATAGAAGAGAACCAAATCACCTAAAGCATCTTATTACACCCTAATATCATTGGATGTTATTATTTGGCCTTGATCCCTTACACCCAAGTCATTTTCAACTTATCCCACTCTACTCCTAACTCAAAAACCATTCCTAACAATTTGCATGCTACGTTGTCTCATCAAAGGCATGTGTACACATTTCTATCCATCAAAAAAGGTGCATGTACCTTCAAAATTCATTAAAAAATATAAAAACACGAAAATTACATGCTCATGATCGAAGTTTATGGGATAATTGATTTGTAACTCCATGAATCCCATGGAAAAATGGTCTCAACCATCTTGAAATGTTATAAAAGAGACCTAGTGGAAGGAGAAATGGACCATTGTTTCTATATCATAGATATCTTCAAGCCTTAAGCAATCATAGTCATTTTATCCATGATGATTTTATGACCACCATCTCCCTAGAAATCCTTGTTTTCCATAGTTCGCATCTCCCTTTTCATGTGATTGAGTCCTAAGACATATTGGTCTTCCTCTTTCTTGCATGGAGAAGATCATAGGAGGTGAATAATTCTTGAGTGGCCTATGGTTGGAGGAATCCGGACAGTGATTAAGGGTAGTGTCGACAACAAAAGTTAGGCAAACATTTATTTAGTTTGTTGTCAATTTCAATAAAAAAAATGGAGGTCTCTCTTCTTTCCCTCCCCTAAACTCTAAGATGTATGCATCTAATTGATCCATTTGCAGTCTTTAGCAGTGGTTCTAACTTACCTAAAAAAGTTAATTAATGTATTTATTTAGCATTTCTTTCATTTTGTATCCTTTGTTTGAGGAAGGTTATTGGCTTTATTGTGTGTAGATTTACAAATCTGGGCAAGAGAAAATAGGATTGGAACAAAAGAAATCTACCAAGATTGTCTCCAATCGATGGTTAAACCAGGTGTTCTCCTTAACCAACTGGTAGTTAGTTTGATTTTTCATTAGCTACTTTAAGGAAGGATCGACATTGTTCTCTAAAACTCGGATCTATTATGGTCAACCCTAGCCTTAGGATAGATATAATTTATCCACAACACTAAGTCCAATGAGATTTAGGTTTTTGATTATAATATTGCAACTCTACATGATACTGCATTGGTGAATAAGACTACTCTATGATAATTTAGGCCTATTACACATAATGCTTACTTTGAGTTGCATCAGTTGGTGTCCTTTATAGATTTTGAGTGGCAAGTTTTTATGCAAATGAATCCCCTGTACCCAAATAGTGATGAGGAATAAGCCTTCATTGTTGGGGATTTGATCATGTTGGAGAAGTTGACTCATGAGTTTGATGCCTTCAATTAGTTCAAATCCCATGCTTTACCTTTAGTACAAAAGTTGAGCCCTTTGTTTGAAGACCAAACTGAAGAAAAGTAGTGGAATTGACTTGAGGGAAAGTCAACGGGTGTGGTTGGAGCTTATTAGCCCCTTCATTTTTATATAATCACATATAGTGGTGAGACATAAGATAGAAAAACACATGGATAGCCTCAGCTATGCTATGCGGAGCCACAATTAGTTGCACACAGAATGGAAGAGAATCATGTTTTTTGGTTAAGTCAACAACTACTTGTAATATGTAATTGTCTGCTAGGTCAGTAAGCGTTTTTACATGGTCAAGCATAACCATTATGAATTATATGAGAATTCCTTTATGCATATGACTAGGGGTTTAAAATGATGAATGAGGGATGAGTGAATAAATCAATCAAGTAAGCAATCAATTATTTGTTCTTAGGTTATTGATAATCATTATGTTGTTGTGGAATAGAGTTTTGTACTACTACATGATGTTGTAATGAACTACCCATATTCCTATTGTGAGTTTGAGCATGTTGTATATGGATGTTGTTACGGAGTAATGGAAGACCCCTTATTTTCAAATTATGCATTGTCTACTTTCTATGGATGATTGGTAATATTGTTATCATTGTTTACTTTCTGTTGAATTAGATTTGTGTCATGTTATGAATCTACATATGATATGAGTACTATAGAGTTTCACAATAGTAGTATAGCTTATGTTATGAATGGAAGTTAGGTCTAAATGGTTAACTACACATATGGTAACTTACCTACCTATTCTTAGTCTCAACACATGCTTCGAGTGAGACCTTCCCCTTCAAGGAATTGAAAATAACAACACTAGACTATACCAAACCTTTGTTGGACATTAAATAGACATTAATCTTCAAAAAGAGACAACAATAATATTCTCTAATAAATTAGAAGGTTTGTTGTTTTACCTCTATAATATTTGGAGAATATAGGTGGTTAACATCCCAATTTTTGAAAATACCAAATAATCTTTTATCCAAACATTTGTATATTTATTTCCATCAACAAGTATATATGTACCATGTGAGACCTGTATTTCTCCTATCATCACTAGATTGAGTTGTTTTCTTATCTGGTTCTATTGTTCTATTGTAGTCTAATTCGTCACACATATAAAACAATGCATCTCAGTATTTCTATCATGCTCATAAATGGGTAGAGGAATGGGACTACCTTGATCTCCAACTATATTATTTGGTGTATCTTGGGGTGATGGTGGGTTAGGTGGAAATTTGGTATTTATTGCTAAAAAAATCTTTTCTCTTTTCTCTTATGTTGAATTTCTACTATAAATCTCCTCAAACTCGGTCTTATAAACAGTATCTACAAACTTTGTGATAATGTTGTTTGTTGTTTCTTCATTGTGTTCAGTTGAGAAATTACCTTCTTGTATGATTTCAAAATACAAAATATACATGATTCGTTTCACTTTCTCTTGATGTTAGTAAGGGGTTACCCAATGATATTTTTAGCTTGAATCACTATAGAATTCTTTCTATTAGCTATTTATATCCTTAGGTTTGGATCGTTAAGAGGTATTTGTAAAGTGGGTTTGTTGACAATCTAGATTATGTCATATTTACAAATCTATATTAAGGTTTCTTATTGCATGGCCAAAGGAACTATTTTTCTATTTGGGTCTTTGCATGTTAACCTCGTATGTTTCATGTTGAATGTTTCATGCTACATGGGAAAAGGAATATATGTGTGTTATAGGGTATTGTTCAATATCTTCACTAAAATTTGGTATTTGAGGTGGGTTTGATTGTAAAGAATCCATAAGAACATGCAAAGATAAATGGATTTGCATAGCATCATGTTCAGAGTGAGGCACCACATCATCACCAAGAGGAAGGAGAGAGTAGTGTCACCACTCAATTTTTAGGGAAAAACTAAGAAACCATAGAATGTGAATAGAAATGGAAAGAAGATAAGGAGGGAAGACCATTATGTTAATTAGGGTTTCAAGATTGATTATGTGATATAGGGCTATATATTAATTAGGTTTTTATAGCAAGTAGACGGTATGAACAAAATAACCAAGGAATGCATTGCAACTAGGGTTGATTTACCAATATCCTCTAGTTAGACCTAATTGTTGAAGATAAAAGAGAGGTGAAAAGGAAGGAACTCTCCTGGAAGAGAGTTGTTGTACATGTTGAAGTTACTTGGGATGAAGATGATATATGACATGAGCCCCAAGAGAGGATTTCTCCACTCCAAGTAACCTACACACACCAATACATGTTCTTACAAAATATATTTGATCCCAATATCTGAAAAATTATAAATAAAAGAACCTAGATCTACCATATAAATGATGAAAAAATGAAGTATTGTAAGGTGAATTGAAGTCTTCTTAAAAATGTGGTATCCCTTTATCCCTATCTATATTGTAACCTCCCTTTAAGTAAAAGATTTGAACCACCCAAGGTGTAGGAAGAAACTAATCTAATGGATACATTGTGAGACAAAGTAGTGGGCCTTCAAAGAAGAAGCAAAACCAAAAGAAATAGAAACATTTACAAGTTTTGGAGATGACAAGAATAAGACACCCAATATTGTGGGAGAAGCGTAGGGGAACTAGATAAATATTTGGTGCTAATTTGATAAGGTACCTACAAGATAATGAGATGAGGAAAGAATATTCTAAGAGACTTTACAATGAGGAAATTAGGAGAAATATAAATAGGCAAGGAAATGGCATCAAGGTGTAAGAGGATTCTAGACTATCCATTGGATAAAGTGTTTTGTATGTAAGAGTTATACCATGAGTTTTGACTAAGTCCCATTGGTTTCTCATCCATACTACAAGTATTTTTCTCAAAATCACACTATATTCCATGACTCATGTTGGACACACTGACCACACTAAGAGGGTGGGGTGAATCGGTGTAGGGATCTTTTTACACTTATTTCAAAATTTTAGTTAGAAAATACTTCAAACATAGTATTCATTAATAATTAGTTGATTGTATGTATCAACAACATTCATCAATAATACAGAACTATAAACCATCACCATAATAAACACAAAGAACACCATATATACATGTAATATTTTTGCATTATGTGTTACAGGAGACTAAAATAGATGGGGTTTATTAGTACCAACTAAAAAGAGCACCAACTTCAAGAGAGTACCAACTCTCAATACAATACCCAGCTTGTAGATCTCAACACCAACTGAGATGTGAGGAATCTAAACCTCAAGTACAAGACCCAGCTTGTACAAAGAAAACAATATGTCAAATGTACCAACAGTTACGTGACATGTCTATACTGCAGCACGCGTATGTATGTGACCTATCTATACTGCAACACGCGTATGCAGGCAACCTTCCCTCTGTCAGCCTGCGTACACCTTCAGAAAACTAGGGTTACTAGTTTCTTCAACTCTAAAACTGTGTTGCCTCTGTCACATCCACCTGTATGCATCATCATCCAACTTGTTACTGCATCCAACATGTTGCATATGTACCATGTCATTAGTGAAGCATCTCCAACAACCTATGCATGTCCCTCATGCATACATAATCATACAACATAGATATCGCACAACCATATCAGAATTGTACCATACATAAGAATGTTGCTTACTCATCCAACCAACCAGCATATACCATATCCAGATCTCACAACAACCATTCCAAGAATTCTTCAAGCATTCACTATATCATAAGAATATATAAGCATCAAGACAAACATGTAACCATACCATAAATTTTGTAGATGATCTTGTAAAATGCTGACCTGGGAACTTGCTCCAAACTTTAGGGACCTGGCACAAACATCAACTCAGGTTTTTATGGACTTTCCATATATACGCGACTTGTCCTCTTTCAGCCCGCAGATGTACGTGACCTTGCCTTCTGTGGTATGTGTATGAACATGGCATGGCCTTCTATAGCCTGTGTACAGCTTCAGAAAAATAGGGTTTTATGAAACTTTGTAACTCTGAAACTCCGTCTGCACTCCTCCTTTGCTACCTAATATTTGTGTAACTTCAATTGTGTCAATGAGTACCTGCAATAAACTTTTCACTAAATAATAGATATTCAATATGCTCAAAACTTCATACTCATAAGAGACCCTTTCTGTCTTATTTATACTCTCCAAGTGGCTTCCTCTAGGGGTTGTCTTCTAACCAAATTCCTCCTTTTAAGGCGAACCCATTTTTAACTACTTTGTCCACTTACAACCACTTTATCCACAAATAGTAATCTCACCACTTCTAGTTGAGACTAATTTATATTTAATTATTTTCTTATTGCAACAACTTAACCCATGATTAACTTTTAGTTACAACCACTTTGACTAGTCAACTTATTCTAGGAGCTTCTAGAATAATTTGACTTATTTGACCTTCTAGGGCTTCTAGATAACTCATTAGGGTTCTCCAACTTCACAAGGCCATATCTCCCTAACCGTGAGGAACCACGTGACGTACCACATATCACCGAAAAAGACATGACGTGTATTATCCATATAGAATAGTGTCTCCTGCAAATTCATTGATATTTATTTCATTATTCCTCAATCAAACTTGATTTCCTAAACCATATTGCTAGAACTACTAAAACAATTAACCATTTGGACTTGCAAAACGTCTTTTCGTGAGGGATTTCACCATAAGGGGACCACCTTGGAGTTCATCCATTTGGTACTTACTGTCAACCATGACATGGCATCGATGATACAACTCCCTTTGACATCAACCTTGACATCAATGATAACACATTACTAGGACACCACTTGACATCAACCCTTTGGCATCAATGACAATATAGTACAACAACTCAAATATGTGGTTAACCCTAAAATATTTTGATCACTTGTTGCTAAGGAATCATCAAGTGTAAATTATTGTTTAACCAAGTGGATCCCAAATTAATAATTCCCAAATGGACTTAGGTTACTGAGGAACTGAAAGGAAGCATCCTAATGAACCTTAGTCCAAATAAGGGGCTTAGAGAACTAGACAAGACCAAAAGAGTGGGTTTAATTCCCTTGACCAAGTTCCCCAAATGGATTAATAGATTCAAACCAATGAACAAATTCTAAACACAAGAGGTGAGTTGATAGAGGAACCCACCTAAGCGCTAAACATCCCAAAAAATTGTATATCTAGATTAAGGCAAGGTGACTCACAGGAGAGTTATCCAACACAAAACAGATTTCATAATGAAGGATGAGAGGTACCTGAGTCATCATAGTGTGGGTTATGTATGGACATGGAACAAAATTAGTCCACACCACAATACCTCCAAGTGAGTAGGATTATGTGACTACTAAAGTACGAAATCCATACACTACATATTTTCCTCCTTACAAGAGATTATATCAAGAACATAGAATTGTAGTGAGCTTCAAGGAAAGACAAGCAAGTAACAAAGTGATAGAAGACAAAGAGAAAATAAAGGTGACAATAATTGAAAAGAAATGATGCATGAGGTAAGATGCTTACTATAGCATGTAGCATGCACTACTTCTCTCTCATCTTGAGGGAATTCCCAACTAGCTAGGACAAAATGTCCCACTCATCATGTGAAGAGATGAATGCCATGATATTTGATGCAAATCAAAGGTACAAGGATCCTCACAAGTGAAAGACAAAGAGAAAATAAAGAGAGAGAATAAAAGATGCATGCTGAGAAAAGAATGTTGGGATTGGAGATAAAAAAAGTCTAACTACTATGGAAGTAAAGCAATAGCTAAAATATGAAATGGTATGTAAATAAAAATAATTACCATGTAAGTGAAGTGATCCCTAGACTATGAAGTATAAGTATTGATAATGAGACAAGAAGCATTAAGTATAACCACCATGACATTGGGATGGTAACTAGACTATGAAAGTAGACACTTAAATAAAATAATTGAGCAAGTAGGAGAAGAGAGTGATACATGTAGTTACCTTAGTGTGGATGATGTAATGTTAAGGAAAAAATATCAAACACAAGAGGTGAGAGGTGGAAACGCTAGGTATACAATGTCAAAGGTTTAATAACCCTCCTCCCCAAGAAAGTGTTACATGCATACAACTTGTTTTCCTTCCTAAGTTCATGCTACACTAATTCAGTCACCATCAATTAATGCCAGAACAATAATTACCACAATTGAATAGCAGATCAACTCTAACCATAAGGCAATCCAATCAAAACTATAATCAAGTAATCCAATGATAACTATAGTGTAATATTCCCATTTAAATTATATGCTAAAATTTGATTTAGTTGGTTGGGGAATTATATCAAACACTTGGCATTCAAGCTTGCAAGTCCCTTGAAATCACTTCAATACTTGTTGTCCTAAATAACTCAAGTTTAAGGGTTGGATATTAAGTCAAACACATCACATATAACACTTTATCCCTTCCCAATGAGTGGTTGTTCTGAATTTGTGCTTGTTGTTATGTATATGACAGTTTTTCTCATTGAGGCATTATGTCAAACAGTTTGCATGTATAACATTCTTAGGTTTATATATGATATTAGTTCATTGTTTTATTGCAAGAGAAGAATGTAGATGGAAGAAATAACATGTAGCAACCAAATACTACATTAATACACAAAGAAATGATCACACACTCAGATCTGGTTTATTTATTAATATATAGATGACCTCCATGAAGTAGAAGAGCATATTTAGAAATGCATAAGAGTATGAGAAGTTGTGGCTGAAGATGCCTCTAAAATACAATAGAAAATAGAGATATAGATCCCAAGAAGCTTTCGCAAGCTGAATACAAAGGATCTCCAAAGTCCAACTCTTTTCCTTGTTGTAGATGTTGTCCCTTCTAGCATAATGCACCCTCATAGTCTGAAGCACTCCAATAAATATAACCACTGCAGATCTAGCCAAAAAACTCAAGGAAAATGATAGCTTCCTGTACAAAATTATTTGGCTTCCTTATATGATGAAACTCCCTAGTTGTAGCTGCAGTTTTAACCCCCAAAAAAATGAATCTCTTTGTTCTGGTACACCCTCCTTCAAAAATTCGCCTAGCTTAGAGAATAAATAAATATGAAGAGTAAAAACCCCTCGAAAATGATAAAAAAAGGGAGCTCTATAGGTGGGAAACCCTCATGTGTCTTGATCTCTTCCAAATCCCAAACCCTCCAAGCAAATCTAGTTGTTCTTCCTCCAATGGTGTTCCCCTGTTCTATAGAATGAAGCCTGGAAGTTTCACCCTACTAAAAATAATGGTTGTTGAAGATGAATAAACCTGAATGACAGATGATAGAATGGTGAGGGTGGAATATTTCACCACCTTTTCCAAGCTTGGATCAAGAACAGGAGAATATTTCACTCCCTTCCTGAACTCTAGAGTTTAGTGAGACAAAACCCTCAAATTCCCAAGCTCTCAAGCTCACAAGTGCAAAAAGAAAAAATGATCCAGAATGCATGAGTGAGGTGCCTTCACTCTTTTTTATCCCATCTTCTAATATTCACTTAAATTATTTAATTGGATTCTAAGGTTATTCATTTTATTTTCCCCACTTAGCCAATTATCTTTTATTTTTCATTTTTGCTAAAGTCACTTTAATAATATAACTTTAATACCTTAGTGACTATTTTTTGCCTCTAAATTCCCTTTTTATTTCAATGAGACTATAGTCTAAAGGGAAAAACTAGAGTACTAAGTCTCTCATCACCCCTATCACTCGGAAGGGGACATTACAGTCTCCCCTGGTAGAAATTGCTTGCCCACAAGCAATTCTAAATTTATTTGTTGCATCACCTGTTCATTTTCCCAAGTTGCATCCTCTATTGGAATTTTTATCCATTTAATCATATATTCCTGAATATCCCTATTCATAAAAAAAATCTCCCTTACCTCCAATATCTCCTCTGGAATTAAAAAGAATTTACCTTCATCATCTACTGGAGGCAATTCCTCATTAGCAACAATATGTTGTCCCTGTTATCCCCGTTTTCTAGGGATAACTAAGAGATCATGTCTCGAGGCCCACAGGTCCTAGACATGGAATACCGAGAGCAGGATTGATCTGGGCATGGCCCTGGAGGGCCCATCCTTCTTCTTCTTCGCCAGATTTGTCCTGTTAGCAGCAGCAGCTTCCATCACCATCGGCTTGGACTTGCATCAGAGAAG
>JASDQU010108202.1:1584-20639 GCA_032191745.1 Picea mariana | reverse complement strand
TTGTATTGGAAGGGAGGATTTGTAGGTGGTTATTATCATTTCAAGAATTCTTTTTTGAAGTTATTTTCAAATCATGGAAGCATAATGTGGGTATTGATCACTTGCCCCAAATAGAGTTGGGTGAATCAAGAGGTGGAATAGATTATTAGCTATCGAATGTATATTTTTTCCATGTCGAATCTATCTCTAACTACTTGGAGTATATTACTTTATTTCTGACTACAGGTTCAACCCCTACAAACTATTTGACAACTCAGAAGCACCATCTAGTGGTTAGAGATACAAATTATTAGTTGGTTTCAAGACAATTATGTAAGTTGGATAGTGATGGATTCCTTCCATATTGTGTTTTGGATCATGAACACGGTGATATTCTCTTGGAATTCCATCATGGAGTTATGAGAGGTCATTATGGAGGTAAATCCACATCTCAAAAAATCGTATAAGTTATCCTTTAGTGGCCTTCTATATTCAAATATTCCGAGTATGCGAAGAGTTGTGGTTTGTGTCAACATGTTGGAAAGTCATCTAGGAGGGATGAGTTATCTGTATAATCGAATGACACCAAGTATCTTGAAGGGATTGATGGGATTGGTTTTAGTGTCAGTACATCAATGTCTTAAATGTTTATTCAATCACGTTGGTAAATTTGTTTCCTCTAATCCTTCACATGAACAAAGTGATACTCACCCCATCTACCAATTAGTAAATGCAATTGGGAATTTTTATTCCAGGATTAATTTTTCATCACTTTTTTCTATTTTTTGTGGTGTATAACTCTTTGTCACACTCAAGCTCCATGCCCCTACCATAACAACAATAATCATCTAAATTGTTTCATATGTATAGCCTTGAATCACTTAAGTTTATCATAGAATAACACAATCCCATTTTGTAGTAATGGGAAAATTTGTTGGTGCTAAGTCCCACAACCCCTGGAACAAGGATGCTTTGTCAAGGAAAATTGTAGATCCAATAGGGGAGGTCATGGGAAATCGCAATGGAAAAATGGAACATACATGGCTAGTTGATCATGAATTTGTCGATCCTTCTTTTTTTTTCAAAGTTTCAACAATTGTGTATATGGATCGGGCTCATTTGGAGAATGGGGAGATTACACATGTTTGGAATTTTGCATTCAAGATTCTACATGACTTCACCTTGATGACCCTGCTAGACCTTCCAACCTTCGACAACATTAGTGAAGCTGATTAGTGCACTAAGTTTTTAATCAATTGCATTCATCATAATTCCTTATGGTTGGACCATACCTACCCAATTCATGTCAAGGATATTCAATCACTCATGTGTTTGTTTACAGAAGGGAAATATGTTATAGATTCATTCCAAGAAGTAAGAAAGCATGGAAAGAATATTTAGGAGCCAAGTTTTCATGAGAAACATTGAAGAACGTGCAAACACTATGGGGTGATAATATGTTTGATCTAAGATGAGTGGTTTGAGATGCCTTCTAAATAATGACTTTCCATATCATGAGGAATTATTCCAAGGGTGAGTGTTCTCTCAATACCCTATATGTTGTCAAGTTATGTATCCAGTGTGTCCATCCAAATTGGTGCACCTTTCTAATGAATTATTGATGGTTGCATGCACAGATGCATGTATCATAGGGGATACTTTCATCTTCAACTACCTACTACTAGGATTCATGATTCTCAAATGGAAACCACCACAAAGTTAGGAACTTCACTCTATATGGGGTCAAACCTTTCTTGCATTGTAATACGATCCCTAGTGAGTCCAAAAGGATACTTAAAACTTTTCTTTTATTTATTTTTCTTTTGTAAAGTGGTACAAAATGATGATTATGGATACCTAAATCACCATCTGGTTGTTTAAGTCCCTAATAGAAGTGCACAGTGGTAAGCTCTAGTTCAACATTGAAAAACATAACACCAATGTGTACCCTATAGAAACAAATAATAATAAGTTCAAAGTTTCCACAATGTTGAATTTTTATCTCAATGATTAAGTGTTGGATAAGGAAGTTTTCTCATGGCTAGAGGTTCACAAATCTCACTAAACCATAGGTACAATTTGAATTCTACCAAAAGTGTTGTAGCATCCCTAAAGTCGAGACAAAGGAAAGTTAATAGTCCCTAAGGAGGAGTTGCAAAGGAAAAGAAATGGGATGGAGTCAAGTTCTAATTCAAACCTTGAACCTACCACATAAGGATCGACCAATGATATTTCATATTTGCAAGAAGCTAAATAGAGTGCATTACCTCCACTATTTAAGAGACCGATTCTAAATGGTGCTACCTTTCCTAGGCAATATGCAAAGTAATGTATAGGCATTTTTCAAAGATTTGTCCAAGGTGGCAGCCCCTAGAAGAAACCCATAGTGCTAACATCCCTTCGACTATACCCAAGCCACCGACACCCAAAAATCCAAGCACTCATCGTACACCTACCAAAATTCATGTCGTTTTCATGTTTCAATATTATAGTCAGATCCATGCAACTACAGGGGAAACTTTGAAAATGAAGTTGGTAGATTTGGAAAACAAAAAAGAGTTGTATTTTATAGAGAAATCTCAAAAATCTTTATGGGATTATTAACAAAGGATCCCTCTACCATTCTAATTGTCTAGATTGAAGACAATGCTCCAAAATCTCTTACTAAAATTTTGAGTATTCCCATTGAACATGAAGACCAATACACTATGGTCTCTTTTTCCCCTAGGAGCATGCACATTCATCTAATGTTATGGAAGACACTATATAGAGATATTTTCACCTAAGTGCATCTAATGGTACTAGAATTTTACATGCAGGAGGAGGTATGACTAATTCTAGTGATTATGAGGATCCAAATTGTCATTCCCCAGTTTTTAGTGATTTCCTAGTAGATGCACCACAGTAAGAGGAGGTAAAAACAATGAAAGAAGTTGAAGATGAAGTGAAAAGGATGGTTTCTCCTCCAAGAAATACCATGCTAGTCACCACTCGTGTAGTTATCATTTATTGCATAGCTCAAATAGTTATACAAGACTTATTGTCAAACAATGTTGTAAGTCTTCTAAGAGCATATTGATTTCACACTTTTTTTTTATCGATGCCATGTAGGAGAGGATCCTCTATACCTTCATATGATCATGAGCTCATTAGGATTTATAGGTAGACATACCCTCACAGTATAATCAGTCTATTTCTAGTGGGTTACCATTGAACATGCTCCCACTAAGGGTTTCTCAACCTAGTGCATCAAGCACATAAGCAGCTGGTGTACATAGCTGTTATACTCTAGATTTGTTACAGACAACCCACTTGACCACTAAACAAGTGGTGCAGAGAGTTGTTTAGGTTGAACAGGGTTATTAACACCTTTAGCAAGCTTACTAGTAGTTGTGAATCTAGTTAACTAAGGTTACTTTAGTTTGGGACATGTAGTTAGAAGCACAACAATAAGAAAATCATGAGTCAGATATGGTATGGGTTTGTCTAGCAAACCTTTGTCTTGAATTGAAGAAGGTCAACTCTAAATTGGAATATTCTATACCTTCTTTTCAACATGTTGTAACCTTGAGTGCATTTTTTCATCATAGAGGTAGTTGCAGGAACAATAACTGTAGTTGCAGGAACAATAACTGTATTTGCAAGAAGAATTGGATACTAGAAATAACTACGATGACCAATACTTATGGAAACACATGGACAAGAGTACTCCCCCTCATGGTTGAAATACTTAATACAAATGCATTTCTAAGAAGAGCTATAGAAGAGAGCCAAATCACCTATATTATCATTCAAGATTGGATGGGGAGGTTCCAAAAGCTAGAAAATCTCATTGAAGAGTTAAAGGAAAAAATTCAATAGATTAACAATGAAGCTTGTGTGATCATCAATCCTCTCGATCGAGTGGCTAAGTGTTATAGCATCTTATTACACCCTAATATCATTGGATGTTATTATTTGGCCTTGATCCCTTACACCCAAGTCATTTTCAACTTATCCCACTCTACTCCTAACTCAAAAACCATTCCTAACAATTTGCATGCTACTTTGTCTCATCAAAGGCATGTGTACACACTGCTATCCATCAAAAAAGGTGCATGTACCATCAAAATTCATTAAAAAATATAAAAACACGAAAATTACATGTTCATGATCAAATTTTATGGGACAATTGATTTGTAACTCCATGAATCCCATGGAAAAATGGTATCAACCATCTTGAAATGGTATAAAAGAGACCTAGTGGAAGGAGAAATGGACCATTGTTTCTATATCAGAGATATCTTCAAGCCTTAAGCAATCATAATCATTACGCCGAAAAGCGTACACCTATTGACAATGAGCACAATTAGTCACCTTTTAATCTAAAATTCTAATCTGATGGCTAACAATTGAAGATGCTGGCATATTCTTAGTCGTCCTCCCAAATCAATGAATGTGATTTCCTCTTCATAACTTCCTTGTATTTTTGAATGCATCCGTTAACCTGTTTACCTTTTAACATTTACCTCATCATATTAAGAAATTACTTAGCACTATATGATTGCCACATTGCCAACTAAAATCTAGATAAAGCAACTTGTCTGGATATGGAAGGGAAGCATTATGAGTAAACCCTTATACGAGTACTCGAAAACTCTCATGCCATCCGCTAGGTTACACGAGAAGTACAAGTTTAAACATATTAGATAGGCGTCAAGCATTCACAGGCTGTAGATCAAAATCTACAAGAATTCGATAGCAGAATCAGAAAATACAATCAAACTTCTTGCCAAATCCCTTTCGTGAAACTGCAAGACGCCTGCGCGGTAGATTCGACCCCGGAAGTCAAGGAACATTGGGAGATAAAATTGATAACCAGAATATGCCTTCGCTAGAATTAATACGAAACTTTGAATTTAGCACGCTGGCTGTAGACACTTATTTTCTGGTTGTGTGTTTCATTTTCTGACAGTGCGTTTCATTTTTTGTCCGCGCCTTTCGGCATTCATCAGCCACGGTTTTGAGTGGTTATGCTAGTTTTATCCCTGATGATTTTATGACCACCATCTCCCTAGAAATCCTTGTTTTCCACAGTTAGCATCTCCCTTTTCATGTGATTGATTCCTAAGACATATTGGTCTTCCTCTTTCTTGCATGGAGAAGATCATAGGAGGTGAATAATTCTTGAGTGGCCTATAGTTGGAGGAATCCAGACAACGATTAAGGGTAGTGTTGACAACAAAAGTTAGGCAAACATTTATTTAGTTTGTTGTTAATTTCAATAAAAAAATGGAGATCTCTCTTCTTTCCCTCCCCTAAACTCTAAGATGTATGCATCTAATTGATCCATTTACAGTCTTTAGCAGTGGTTCTAACTTACCTAAAAAAGTTAATTAATGTATTTATTTAGCATTTCTTTCATTTTGTATCCTTTGTTTGAGGAAGGTTATTGGCTTTATTGTGTGTAGATTTACAAATCTGGGCAAGAGCAAAGAGGATTGGAGCAAAAGAAATCTACCAAGATTGTCTCCAATCGATGGTTAAACCAGGTGTTCTCCTTAACCAACTGGTAGTTAGTTTGATTTTTTATAAGCTACTTTAAGGAAGGATCGACATTGTTCTCTAAAACTCGGATCTATTATGGTCAACCCTAGCCTTAGGATAGATATAATTTATCCACAACACTAAGTCCAATGAGATTTAGGTTTTTGATTATAATATTGCAACTCTACATGATATTGCATTGGTGGATAAGACTACTCTATGATAATTTAGGCCTTTTACACATAATGCTTACTTTGAGTTGCATCAATTGGTGTGCTTTATAGGTTTTGAGTGGAAAGTTTTTATGCAAATGAATCCCCTATATCCAAATAGTGACAAGGAATAAGCCTTCATTGTTGGGGATTTGATCATGTTGGAGAAGTTGACTCATGAGTTTGATGCCTTCAATTAGTTCAAATCCCATGTTTTACCTTTAGTACCAAAGTTGAGCCCTTTGTTTGAAGACCAAACTGAAGAAAAGTAGTGGAATTGACTTGAGGGAAAGTCAACGAGTGTGGTTGGAGCTTATTAGCCCCTTCATTTTTATATAATCACATATAGTGGTGAGACATAAGATATAAAAACACATGGATAGCCTCAGCTATGTTATGCGGAGCCACAATTAGTTGCACACAGAATGGAAGAGAATCATGTTTTTTGGTTAAGTCAACAACTACTTGTAATAGGTAATTGTCTACTAGGTTAGTAAGCGTTTTTACATGGTCAAGCATAATCATTATGAATTATATGAGAATTCCTTTATGCATATGACTAGAGGTTTAAAATGATGAATGAGGGATGAGTGAATAAATCAATCAAGTAAGCAATCAATTATTTGTTCTTAGGTTATTGATAATCATTTTGTTGTTGTGGAATAGAGTTTTGTACTACTACATGATGTTGTAATGAACTACCCATATTCCTATTGTGAGTTTGAGTATGTATTGTATATGGATGTTGTTACGGAGTAATGGAAGACCCCCTTACTTTCAAATTATGCATTGTCTACTTTCTATGGATGATTGGTAATATTGTTATCGTTGTTTACTTTCTGTTGAATTATATTTGTGTCATGTTATGAATCTACATATGATATGAGTACTATAGAGTTTCACAATAGTAGTATACCTTATGTTATGAATGGAAGTTAGGTCTAAATGGTTAACTACACATATGGTAACTTACCTACCTATTCTTAGTCTCAACACATGCTTCGAGTGAGACCTTCCCCTTCAAGGAATTGAAAATAATAGCACTAGACTATACCGAACCTTTGTTGGACATTAAATAGACATTAATCTCCAAAAAGAGACAACAATAATATTCTCTAATAAATTAGAAGGTTTGTTGTTTTACCTCTATAATATTTGGGGAATATAGGTGGTTAACATCCCAATTTTTGAAAATACCAAATAATCTTTTATCCAACCATTTGTATATTTATTTCCATCAACAAGTATATATGTACCATGTGAGACCTGTATTTCTCCTATCATCACTAGATTGAGTTGTTTTCTTATCTGGGTCTATTGTTCTATTGTAGTCCAATTCGTCACACATATAAAACAATGCATCTCAGTATTTCTATCATGCTCATAAATGGGAAGAGGAATGGGACTACCTTGATCTCCAACTATATTATTTGGTGTATCTTGGCGTGATGGTGGGTTAGGTGGAAATTTGGTATTTATTGCTAAAAAAATCTTTTTTCTTTTCTCTTATGTTGAATTTCTACTATAAAGCTCCTCAAACTTGGTCTTATAAATAGTATCTACAAACTTTGTGATAATTTTGTTTGTTGTTTCTTCATTGTGTTCAGTTGAGAAATTACCTTCTTGTATGATTTCAAAATACAAAATATACATGATTCGTTTCACTTTCTCTTGATGTTAGTAAGGGGTTACCCAATGATATTTTTAGCTTGAATCACTATAGGATTCTTTCTATTAGCCATTTATATCCTTAGGTTTGGATCGTTAAGAGGTATTTGCAAAGTGGGTTTGTTGACAATCTAGATTATGTCATATTTACAAATCTATATTAAGGTTTCTTATTGCATGGCCAAAGGAACTATTTTTCTATTTGGGTCTTTGCATGTTAGCCTCATATGTTTCATGTTGAATGTTTCATGCTACATGGGAAAAGGAATATATGTGTGTTATAGGGTATTGTTCAATATCTTCACTAAAATGTGGTATTTGAGGTGGGTTTGATTGTAAATAATCCATAAGAACATGCAGAGATAAATGGATTTGTGCAGCATCATGTTCAGAGTGAGGCACCACATCATCACCAAGAGGAAGGAGAGAGTAGTGTCACCACTCAATTTTTAGGGAAAAACTATGAAACCATAGAATGTGAATAGAAATGGAAAAAAGATAAGGAGGGAAGACCATTATGTTAATTAGGGTTTCAAGATTGATTATGTGATATAGGGCTATATATTAATTAGGTTTTTATAGCAAGTAGACAGTATGAACAAAATAACCAAGGAATGCATTGCAACTAGGGTTGATTTACCAATATCCTCTAGTTAGACCTAATTGTTGAAGATAAAAGAGAGGTGAAAAGGAAGGAACTCTTTTGGAAGAGAGTTGTTGTACATGTTGAAGTTACTTGGGATGAAGATGATATATTACATGAGCCCCAAGAGAGGATTTCTCCACTCCAAGTAACCATCACACACCAATAGATGTTCTTACAAAATATATTTGATCCCAATCTCTGAAAAATTATAAATAAAAGAACCTAGATCTACCATATAAATGATGAAAAAATGAAGTATTGTGAGGTGACTTGAAGTCTTCTTAAAAATGTGGTAGCTCTTTATCCCTATCTATATTGTAACCTCCCTTTAAGTAAAATATTTGAACCACCCAAGGTGTAGGAAGAAACTAATCTAATGGATACATCATGAGACAAAGTAGTGGGCCTTCAAAGAAGAAGCAAAACCAAAAGAAATAGAAACATTTACAAGTTTTGGAAATGACAAGAATAAGACACCCAATATTGTGGGAGAAGCGTAGGGGAACTAGATCAATATTTGGTGCTAATTTGATAAGGTACCTACAAGATAATGAGATGAGGAAAGAATATTCTAAGAGACTTTACAATGAGGAAATTAGGAGAAATATAAATAGGAAAGGAAATGGCATCAAGCTGTAAGCGGATTCTAGACTATCCATTGGATAAAGTGTTTTGTATGTAAGAGTTATACCATGAGTTTTGACTAAGTCCCATTGGTTTATCATCCATACTATAGGTATTTTTCTCAAAATCACACTATATTCCATGACTTATGTTGGACACACTGACCACACTAAGAGGGTGGGGTGAATCAGTGTAGGGATCTTTTTACACTTATTTCAATACTTATGTAGCAAAGACTTCAAACATATTATTCATTAATAATTAGCTGATTGTATGTATCAACAACATTCATCAATAATACAGAACTATAAACCATCACCATAATAAACACAAAGAACACCATATATACATGTAATATTTGTGTATTATGTGTTACAGGAGACTAAAATATATGGGGTTTATTAGCACCAACTAAAAAGAGCACCAACTTCAAGAGAGTACCAACTCTCAATACAATACCCAGCTTGTAGATCTCAACACCAACTGAGATGTGAGGAATCTAACCCTCAAGTGCAAGACCCAGCTTGTACAAAGAAAACTATATGTCAAATGTACCAATAGTTACGCAACATGTCTATACTGCAGCACGCGTATGTATGTGACCTATCTATACTGCAACATGCGTATACAGGCGACCTTCCCTCTGTCAGCCTACGTACACCTTCAGAAAACTAGGGTTACTAGTTTCTGCAACTCTAAAACTGTGTTGCCTCTGTCACATCCACATGTATACATCATCATCCAACATGTCACTGCATCCAACATGTTGCATATGTATCGTGTCATCAGTGAAGCATCTCCAACAACCTATGCATGTCCCTCATGCATACATAATCATACAACATAGACATCGCACAACCATATCATAATTGTACCATACATAAGAATGTTACTTACTCATCCAACCAACCAGCATATACCATATCCAGATTTCACAACAACCATACCAAGAATGATTCAAGCATTCACTATATCATAAGAATATATAAGCATCAAGAAAAACATGTAACCATACCATAAATTTTCTAGATGATCTTGTAGAATGCTGACCTGGGAACTTGCTCCAAACTTTAGGGACCTGGCACAAACATCAACTCAGGTTTTTATGGACTTTCCATATATACGTGACTTGTCCTCTTTCAGCCTACAAATGTACATGACCTGGCCTTCTGTGGCATGAGTATGAACACGACCTGGCCTTCTATAGCCTGTGTATAGCTTCAGAAAACTAGGGTTTTATGAAACTTTGCAGCTCTGAAACTCCGTCGGCACTCCTCCTTTGCTACCTCATATTTGTGTAACTTCAGTTGTGTCAATGAGTACCTGCAATAAACTTTTCACCAAATAATAGATATTCAATATGCTCAAAACTTCATACTCATAAGAGACCCTTTCTCTCTTATTTATACTCTCCAAGTGGCTTCCTCTAGGGGTTATCTTCTAACCAAATTCCTCCTTTTAGGGCTAACCCACTTCTAACTACTTTGTCCACTTACAACCACTTTATCCACAAATAGTAATCTCACCACTTCTAGTTGCAACTAATTTATATTTAATTATTTTCTTATTGCAACAACTTAACCCGTGATTAACTCTTAGTTACAACCACTTTGACTAGTCAACTTATTCTAGGAGCTTCTAGAATAATTTGACTTATTTGACCTTCTAGGGCTTCTAGATAACTCATTAGGGTTCTCCAACTTCACAAGGCCATATCTCCCTAACCATGAGGAACCACGTGACATACCACATATCACTGAAAAAGACATGACGTGTATTATCCATATAGAATAGACTCTCCTACAAATTCATTGATATTTATTTCATTATTCCTCAATCGAACTTGATTTCCTAAACCATACTACTAGAACTACTCAAACAATTAACCATTTGGACTTGTAAAACGTCTTTTTGTGAGGGATTTCACCATAAGGGGACCACCTTGGAGTTCATCCATTTGGTACTTCCTATCAACCATGACATGGCATCGATGATACAACTCCCTTTGACATCAACCTTGACATCAATGACAACACATTACTAGGACACCACTTGACATCAACCCTTTGGCATCAATGACAACATAGTACAACAACTCAAATATGTGGTTAACCCTAAAATATTTTGATCACTTGGTGCTAAGGAATCATCAAGTGTAAATTATTGTTTAACCAAGTGGATCCCAAATTAATAATTCCCAAATGGACTTAGGTTACTAAGGACCTGAAAGGAAGCATCCTAACGAACCTTAGTCCAAATAAGGGGCTTAGAGAACTAGACAAGACCAAAAGAGTGGGTTTAATTCCCTTGACCAAGTTCCCCAAAGTGATTAATAGATTCAAACCAATGAACAAATTCTAAACACAAGAGGTGAGTTGATAGAGGAACCCACCTAAGCGCTAAACATCCCAAAAAATTGTATATCTAGATTAAGGCAAGGTGACTCATGGGAGAGTTATCCAACACAAAACAGATTTCATAATGAAGGATGAGAGGTACCTGAGTCATCATAGTGTGGGTTATGTATGGACATGGAACAAAATTAGTCCACACCACAATATCTCCAAGTGAGTAGGATTATGTGACTACTAAAGTACGAAATCCATACACTACATATTTCCCTCCTTACAAGAGATTATATCAAGAACATAGAATTGTAGTGAGCTTCAAGGAAGGAGAAGCAAGTAACAAAGTGATAGAAGACAAAGAGAAAATAAAGGTGACAATAATTGAAAAGAAGTGATGCATAAGGTAAGGTGCTTACTAGAGTATGTAGCATGCTCTACTTCTCTCTCATCTTGAGGGAATTCCCAACTAGCTAGGACAAAATGTCCCACTCATCATGTGAAGAGATGAATGCCATGATAGTTGATGCAAATCAAAGGTACAAGGATCCTCACAAGTGAAAGACAAAGAGAAAATAAAGAGAGAGAAGAAAAGATGCATGCTAAGAAAAGAATGTTGGGATTGGAGATAAAAAAAGTCTAACTACTATGGAAGTAAAGAAATAGCTAAAATATGAAATGGTATGTAAATAAAATAATTACCATGTAAGTAAAGTGATCCCTATACTATGAAGTATAAGTATTGATAATGAGACAAGAAGCATTAAGTATAACCACCATGACATTGGGATAGTAACTAGACTGTGAAAGTAGACACTTAAATAAAATAATTGAGCAAGTAGGGTAAGAGAGTGATACATGTAGTTACCTTAGTGTGGATGATGTAATGTTAAGTAAAAAATATCAAACACAAGAGGTGAGAGGTGGAAATGCTAGGTATACAATGTCAAAGGTTTAATAACCCTCCTCCCCAAGAAAGTGTTACATGCATACAACTTGTTTTCCTTCCTAAGTTCATGCTACACTAATTCAGTCACCATCAATTAATGCCAGAACAATAATTACCACAATTGACTAGCAGATCAACTCTAACCATAAGGCAATCCAATCAAAACTATAATCAAGTAAAGTAATCCAATGATAACTATAGTGTAATATTCCCATTTAAATTATATGCTAAAATTTGATTTAGTTGGTTGGGGAATTACGTAAAACACTTGGCATACAAGCTTGCAACTCCCTTGAAATCAATTCAATACTTGTTGTCCTAAATAACTCAAGTTTAAGGGTTGGATATTAAGTCAAACACATCACATATAACACTTTATCCCTTCCCAATGAGTGGTTGTTCTGAATTTATGCTTGTTGTTATGTATATGACAGTTTTTCTCATTGAGGCATTATGTCAAACAATTTGCATGTATAACATCCTTAGGTTTGTATATGATATTAGTTCATTGTTTTATTGCAAGAGAAGAATGTAGATGGAAGAAATAACATGTATCAACCAAATGCTACATTAATACACAAAGAAATGATCACGCACTCAGATCTGGTTTATTTATTAATATATAGATGACCTCCATGAAGTAGAAGAGCATATTTAGAAATGCATAAGAGTATGAGAAGTTGTGGCTAAAGATGCCTCTAAAATACAATAGAAAATAGAGATATAGATTCCAAGAAGCTTCCACAAGCTAAATACAAAGGATCTCCAAAGTCCAACTCTTTTCCTTGTTGTAGATGTTGTCCCTTCTAGCATAATGCACCCTCACAAACTGAAGCACTCCAATAAATACAACCACTACAGATCTAGCCCAAAAACTCAAGGAAAATGATAGCTTCCTGAAAAAAATTAGTTGGCTTCCTTATATGATGAATCTCCCTAGTTGTAGTTGCAGTTTTAACCCCCAAAACAATGAATCTCTTTGTTCTGGTGCACCCTCCTTCAAAAATTCGCCTAGCTTAGAGAATAAATAAATACGAAGAGTAAGAACCCCTCAAAAATGATAAAAAAAGGGAGCTCTATAGGTGGGAAACCCTCATGTCTTGGTCTCTTCCAAATCCTAAACCCTCCAAGCAAATCTAGTTGTTCTTCCTCCAATGGTGCGCCCCTGTTCTATAGAATGAAGCCTGGAAGTTTCACCCTACTCAAAATAATGGTTGTTGAAGATGAATAAACTTGAATGACAGATGATAGAATGGTGAGGGTGGAATATTTCACCACATTTGCCAAGCTTGGATCAAGAACAGGAGAATCTTTCACTGGTGCACCCTCCTTCAGAAATTCGCCCAGCTTGGAGAATAAATAAATATGCAGAGTAAAAACCCCCAGAAAATTAATGATAAAAAGGGCGCTCTAGAGGTGGGAAACCCCCATGTGGCTTGATCTCTTCCAGATCCCAAACCCTCCAAGAAAATATAGTTGTTCTTCCTCAAATGGTTTGCTCTTGTTTTGCAGAATGAATCCAGGTTGTTTCACCCTACTCAAAATAATGGTTGTTGAAGATGAATAAACCTGAACGACAGAAGATAGAATGGCGAGGGTGGAATCTTTCACCACCTTGGCCAATCTTGGATCGGGAATAGGAGAATATTTCACTCCCTTGATGATCTCTAGGGTTTAGTGAGACAAAACCCTCAAACGCCCAAGTTCTCAAGCTCGCAAGTGCAAAAAGACAAAATTATCCAGAATGTATGAGTGAGGTGCCTTCACTCTTTTTTATCCCATATTTTAATATTCACTTAAATTATTTAATTGGCTTCTAAGGTTATTCACTTTATTTTCCCCACTTATCCAATTATTTTTTATTTTTCCTTTTTGCTAAAGTCACTTTAATAATATAACTTTAATACCTTAGTGACTATTTTTTGCCTCTTAATTCCCTTTTTATTTCAATGAGACTATAATCTAGAGGGGACAACTAGACTACTAAGTCTCTTATAACCCCTGTCACTTGGAAGGGGACATTACATATAGTGGTGGAAAACAAATAAATAAATAACATAAGGTATGTGTAGATCCTTTGTTTTGTCAAATTTCAGGCACTAGCCCAAATCAGTTCTCCACAAGTTGGTTTCCAACCAAGGGCCAATTTTCCACCCAAAAAATGTCATTGCATGAACTAGATACAAGCCCCTGAGTAGGGATTAAGCTCAATGTGGGGAAATATTGGAATGCATAGCACTCGTCATATGGCTCAATCAAATCAATGTTAAAGCCTTAATTTCCACCCTATTGTGTCAAGAGGAACACAACAAAAGATGACAACTGAGACACGCTCTTTTGGTTACAATTCAGTGATTTTTTAAGGAAAGTCAATAGTTATACATGGACAACAAGTGACCATGTCACTACTCAACACTGTAAAACAAGAGACCATGTCACTATTCATTAGTGTACAACAAATGACCATGTCATTGGTTGGCAGTGTGAACCTAGAGACCTCTCATGTAGCCTTCTAGATTTACAAAGTTTTGAAGAGGTAAGCAATGGATGAGTTGGTTTTTTGTGGAATGAGCCTTGGAACTCATAGCATTCAAGTCTCCATTGGTTTCTAGAATATATATAACCTCTCCCAAGCCTCTTCCAAGAATGTATATAAGGAAGGCCTATCTTGATCATGGGGAGGAAGAATCAGTCGTAGAGTTATGTTACCAAAATACATAGGTGCTCTTACATTCCAAATGAGTTGAAATCAAGTTGCCTAGCTTGGTTGAGAAGATGAGGAGGATCAAGGAGAAAGGAGAAAGGAGCAAGGAGGAGTGAATCCACACCTATAGGTAAAGTGATTTGATGTATTTCTCTCATATTAATTAATAGATCATTGGTTTTCCCCCATAAATGTTTGTATTTCATTTGCAAATATTCATATCTGATTTATTTCCTTATAGATCAAGACATATACAAGCTAGATCTAGGATTCTAACACTATGAATAGAATTTGGAAGGAATTGTTTCGTCACTTGTGTGCATGTAGTAGGTTGAAGGACTGGAGAAGGATCTTTGGGACTAAACCATCCAAGAATATACAAGGAAGACCTTTGGGAAAAAGGATGTCATTCCACTATTTCTTGCTATAAATATAAATATATTTGCTTGTTTCTAAGGGAAGCCATAGAAGTCTACCCTAGTTTTTGCTTATGATCAATAGGAATATCCTAAGGAGATATTTCTATCCAATTGGTGAGATTTTATATGTAACAAAACCAGAAACTCCATTGGGGAAGAATTGTTGATTCTTCTCTAGTTTAGATTCACTTGTCTATTTTCCTTTGTTCTATGTTTCTAAGTTAGTAATTATCTTCCCTAGCACTCCCTCAGATATTAAATGTCTCGGATATGATAGATTTGAGTTAGATATTTTTACTTTTCAAAATATTTGTAGAGGTTCATTTGTTTGTTGTTGAAGACAAAGCGACAGTGTCGCTTGTTGCACACTAGTGACTAGTGACCGCCTACATATGTTCGCTTGTTTCACACTAGACAACTAGTGACCTCCCATGTGGGACAAAAAATTGCAATTTTTTCATATTTCTCCTTATCAGATCTAGATGTGTCCGATTTGAGGAGTCTATAATTGGCCTATGTCTCTAGATCATCTCTTTGTTTGAGCCCTTTTGGGTCACCTTAGATCTTGAATTTGGGTTTGAGGTATGCTTTCAATTGCTTGATTCGATTGCTTATTTGCATTTATTTGTTGTTAGTGATCCATTAAGTTGGGATGTGTACTCAACAAATCTGATTAGATCTGGTAGTGTCTTTTATTTAGTTGCATTTGGTTGAGTTTCCCTTGTTCATTTTGTTTTACGTCATTGCTAGATCATTTTTCTTTGTGATTTTTGGGTTGTGATTATCGTAGAGACATTGGGTGGTCTTTCAAGCATCACTACAAATTTCCTACGTAACTTTCTTGATTATTGTTGGGTTTTTCATTTTGCATATTGTTTTTCTTTCTTAGATTAAGAAACTTTTTGCATTTCAATTGAAAAAAACAAAAGTAAAAAAAAAAAAATCATGCGTAATACTTTTGAGCATCTAGAACAAAGAGCACTTTATGTTTGGTTTTGATATCTTGTTGAAATTTTGGTTTTGGATTCTCTTGCATGGTTTCTTAGTGATTGTGAAGTTACATTGTCAAATTTGCAAAGAAAAGGGCCTCTTTCCCTCCCATATCTAGAATTCATTGAATTGAACAATTTGCATTGGAATTTTTGCATTGCTTTCGTTGGGTCAAGAGTCAAAAAATCACTAAAGTTTCATTCATCTTCCCTTGACTTAAACAACAGCCATAAGAAAACATTTTGTAATTTAAAATCAACCAGACTCTTTTCTTTGTTATCAAACCAACATTAGATTGGATTAGGGCCTTGGAATAGGATTGGAGCGTGAACTCTCCAAGGCCACTAAATGAAACTTGGAGTCATTAAAGAGTGTAAAATCCATTTTTACAATCATTTTGTAAGGAGCCTCCTCTAACATAGGACTTAAGCACGAGGTTTCATCGAGGAAAGTAGGGTGATTACCCATCCCTGTTTTTTTTGGTGTTTAGGATATCGCTTCAAATACTACATATATGGGGGTTTTGTTAGTGTCGACACCTCCCTATGAGGTAGCACTTTGAGCATATTTACCCCTCCCTTATGTGTGGTCGAGCATGTGACTCTTTGTCTAGTCATTGATTGTGAGGTGGAATCCTTAGTGACCACTCCTAGGTAGCCTACATAGGTGACTGCGGGTGGGACATGTTTTAGTACCTGGGGTAGACGTTCGATCATAGTACCAATTCTCACAAAGGGTGCCCACCTTAATAAAGGGTACTTGCACCAATCAAGGTTGTTTTGTATACATCATTATAATTACTCCTGATACCTTCGCTAACCAATCTTGTGGGAACTTCATCTCCCCCAAAGGGTTGGTTTTCATAAGGCCCCCTGAGCCATTGGTTTTCTTGTTTTTTTCCTAGATTTGTTAGGGTTGTGCTCTTTGGTTCAATGTCTACCTCAGTGTTATGTTGAAGTGTTTTTTGATTTTCGCATATTATATTCACCATGGCTAAATCATCATGTTTATCCCATCGATTACGAGAAATTGATCCCATCATAGAGGTACAACCACCTCTTAAGCAACGTGAAGTAGGTGACCATGAATTTGAAGAGTCTCATCTCTGGTTTGAGGAGTGTGGGATTGTTGAAGTGGAAGTGGAAAGTCCTCCACCTATATTTAACGTTTTTTTTTTTACTGATTCTAATACCCCCGTACTAGTCTAAGTTAGGGAGTTATTTGGTGAACCCTTTTCTTTGTTCAATGACCCTCACACCATGTTGAACCCAAGTGTTTCATCCAATGTGGTTGTTAATCCATCAATCCCATCCACTAGTGTGATTGGGGGCATCCCAGTGATTCCCACCTTTCCATCCCTAAGTACCATTGGACCTACACCATCGTTTCATGTGGCATCAGGCCCCTCCATTTGGGGGATGTCAATCATGTCCTCTTTTCCTTCCACCAATACAACTAGCATTTCCATGCCCATCCCTTCAGTTACGATTCCCACACTTTCTTTTTTTTTTCTAGTGGTGGGCAAGCTTGGTTTCAGCATAGGGGGTGGAATTCCTTCCACCTCCACCATTCCTATCAGCGGCCTGGTAATGTCGAGTGTTATTTTTTATTTTGGGTGAAACATACCTAACGGTTTTGGGATTATCCCTAGTCAGTATAATGGAAGTAATGTGTTGAGAGGATTTAATTTCTTGTGGGTTAGTACACCTTTCCCTAGGGTCACACCTCATGGGGGAAAATTTGCACAATGGGGTGGTTATCCCTTCATCCATACATCTGGTCCTAGGGGATTCTTCCCTTGAGATAGTTTTAGGAATACATTTCCTTTCGGGTCTCTCCATACCCCTTGTTGTAATGCCCTAGGGGAATGTCTAGTATTGGGAGCAGCCACACTCTTGGGAGGGATTCCATTCCTGGGACAAATTACCCTTTTGGTACCATGAATCCTTCTAGAAGCACAAACATGGGGGGGGGCACAAATTTTTTCTTTATCTCAAGGAGCTTCATCCTTGGCTCATTATTCATTTTCTCATATGTCATTGCATTTTTTGGTGAAATTGAACTTTCCCACTATGTCATGTCTGACAAATGACCCCATTACCCATGACCCTCCATAGTCAATTTTACCTACTAAGCTCCCATCGAACATGCCGAAATTTGATTAAAATCTGGGATAAGTCCCCTTCACACACATAATGACATATCATTTGTGGTGCTCATCCAAATCCTTGATGGATGACAGTATAAGGTTGCATATTTTCTATATATCCCTGATTGGAAGTGCCACCAAATGGTATATTAAATTAAAGAGTGCTTCCTTCAATAGTTTTAATGACTTGGAAATGCCTTTTCTAATGCATTATCAATTACCTATTTGATGTGATATAGGAATAGATATCTTGACATCAATACATCGGGATACTTCCTCCCACATTTATGATCACATACATGAGTGGAGACGAAGACATAATATTATTAAGACCATATTTCGAACCAGCTCTTGATGGAGTGGTTCACAAAATCTCTCTTACCACCCATTACCAAGGATGTAGCTATGTAAAGGGAAACTACTGGGGAGTAGGCCATAATGTGTGCCTAGCACTTAGATTTGATTTATCCATAGTCGAGCACTCTTTATGAAATAATCCCACATGCTCCTCAATCATTGATGGATCCAAGAAAATCAAACCCAGGACTGCATGGCAATGGCATGGTTGGTTCTGTATCCCATACCTCTTTGGGCCAGCTTGTTGATCAGATGAGTCACATGACCATTTCTTCAAACTCGTTAGTTGTTTTGTCCATTTCTCAAACTACCTAGGTCTCCACTCAAACCTTTGAGGTGAATTTGATGTAATCCATGCAATCAAAGAATCCTCGGAAACTTGGAGGAAAGAAGAGGAACAAGAAGAAAAACTCCAATATTGAGCAGGGGACCCGTCCAACCCAAAAAAATCAAGGGGGTCACTGACGGCAATGACCGCACTCTCAAC